>JAZHYW010046064.1:0-122026 GCA_037355805.1 Ixodes ricinus | reverse complement strand
AGTTACGGCACAAATCGTACCGGTTGACGAACCCTTCAATGAACCCTCCGACGACGCCCACCACGCGTCGCTTCTGGAGAGTCTGTAGAATCTCTTGTCGGAGCACTAGGTTGGAGTGGTACTGAATGCTCGAGGTGAGCCTGCTTTAGTCGGGGATCAACCGAAACCCCTCTTCTGATCGTCCGCGCACTCCGATTGTGTAGTGTTTCGCGCCACGACGAAAAAACTTAAACGGGCCGTTGTACGGTGGTTGCAGAGGCTTCTGCAATAGCCTCGCGGCGCAGGAAACATGGGTACAAGTGTCAAGTCTTTAAACAGGTACACGGTAGGACTTTGTTTACTGCGGGTTGATGTCGGACGGAGGCTGTCCATGATTTTCCGTAAACGACACGCATTTGGAAAGGGTCTGGAAGGTGGTCGTTCACGTTGATCGCAACGAATTGGCCGAGTAGCCGCAGGGTAGTGCCGTAGAGCAACTCAGCGCTGGTGCACTGCAGGTCACTTCTGAGCGTTGTGCGCATGCCCAGGAGGACGAGTGGCAGCACTTAGGTTCAGCGTGAGGGCTCGCCGTAAGCGGTGATTGCTGACTTGCGTTCCGGTGCACGCTGCGCGAGGCCATTAGCGGCGGGATGATAGGCGGTGGTGAGAATCCGATGTTCCCAAGAGCGTTAGAAACTCTTTGAATAGGCAGATTCAAACTGGCGACCACGGTCGGTTGTGACCTTACTAGGCTGAAGCGCGCAATCCACGTCTGCAGAAACGCCTCAGCGACGGTTTCCGCGGACATGTCTCGCAGGGGGATAGCCTCCGGCCAGCGGGTGAAACGATCCACACAAGTGAGTATATAGGAGCAATCTTAGAGGGTGGCGGAGGTCCAACATTGTAAATGTAAACCCGCTGAGCCGGGTACGTGTGGCAGGAACAGAGAGAGCGGAGAAACAGTGTTACGCTGCACTTTAGAGCGCTGACACTGCGCATGTTTGAGCCCAATCTTGAATGTCCGTGCTCATGCCCGTCCACACATATCGGGCTGTTCAATGCCTGTGTGGCGCGGATTCCGGGGTGGGAGAGCCAATTTCAGAGAGTCGAACACTGGGCGTCGAAAGGACTGGCTCGAACGGGCGCGCGGTGCCAGTGGAAATGTCGCATGTGAGGAGCTAATTGCATGTCGTGTTGGCACGTGTCGAAAATTAGCGTGGCTGGGAAGGAAGCATGTAGATCTTTGGAGCTTTTCATCTTCTATTCGCAGCGCTGCCATCTTGTCAAAATCAATGGAAGTAGAGGACGTGAGGCTGCCCACTTTGGTACGTGAGAGTGTCAGCTGCGGTGTTCTCAATCCCCTTTACATGGCAGATGTTGGTGCAGAACTCCGATATGAACGCCAGGGCCCGTTTGATCGAAGCACTAACCGCGGCTAAAGTTAGCCGCAGTACCTAGAAGAGGATTTTGAAATCACGTGGCTGGCTCGGTAGGGATGCGGGGAAACATGGCGGTGCCTGGTGAGTGAGCGCCGCTCGCTTTAAAACTAATATGTCGTTAGTAGCTGCAATATCGGGCGCGTGGGTCAGCAACGAATGCTGCAGGAAGCTTTCGCTTTGCCCTACCTCACTTCGAAATCGCAAAGCATGATAGTGGCCTCCCCGCAGTTTTTTTAGATATGTCTATCAGGATACAGCCACTCCTAAGCCTAAATGAACGCGACAATTGTCGGCATGGAAACGTCTTTGGAAAGTCGGTTGCCTTGACTCAATCGGCCGGGTGCTGATAGCACACAAAAGCGGACAGCGTCCCCGCGACCAGCACCGACGTGCAGGCTACGAGTGCAGTTACACGCGATGCACGTCCTGGCGTCTGCAGTAGTAATTGTTCTAAAGCAAAAAAGTCTAAAACAAATTTTGCCTTTGGCACGCGCGTTCGTCAAAGCCTTCTATATGATTATTTACTTCGCCTTCGAATCTTTTATAAGAGGCAAGGCCAGCGCGCGCGGGCCGTAGAATTCACACTTCTCAGCGTTCTCCTCGATGCTTGGGTAATTTAGAAAAAGGTATATTGAGGACGCTGTCTGCTTTTGTGTGCTATCAATACCCGGCCGATTGAGTCAAGGCAATCCGCTTTCCAAAGACGTTGCCATGCCGACCATTATCGCGTTCATTAAGGCTTAGGAATGGCCAGAATCGAAAGACTATCTAAAAATGCGGCGAGGTCATTGCTCATGCTTTGCGATTTAAATGAGGTAAGGCAAAGCGAAAGCCTCCTGCACCATTCGTTGCTGACTAACGCGCCCGATATTGCAGCTACAACGACATATTAGTTCCAAAGCGAGCGGCGCTCACTCACCGGGGCACCGCCATGTTTCCCCGCATCCCTACCGAGCCAGTCACGTGATTTCAAAATCCCTCTCCTAGGTACTGCGGCTACACTCTAAGAAAAAAAGGGAGGAAAAAAGTAGCAACGGTGCGATCTCTTCCTCCCTTTTACTGACGCGCCCCCAAGCAGACACGGAGAAGAAGGGAGGAACGAGACGTTTTCCTCCTTCTCCAGGCAGACGGGAGAAAGCTTTCGCCCTCCCGACTCATCTTCTTTCGGTTTCGTTTTTCGAGCACGTCGCGCACGTTGTTTAATAAATGTTGTTGAGTTGATTGAGCTTAAGCGGCAGCGAAGGCCGCCTGTAATTCCGTCTTCTAGACCAAACGTGCAGAACATTTCGGTTGCATTGACGTTTTTACCACTAATTTTATCAAACGAGCAAACGAAGCCGCTAGAAACAGCGAAGTTCCGGAGCAGTGCCAGCAGCGCTACGTACACTGGGCTGAGATGCCCCATCTCCGGATTGCGTAACCCACGCGAAACCACGCGGGACAATGTGTCGACGTTGACGACGTTATGGAAATCGCGGAAACTGCGTCCAAGACAGGCAGGTTTTGCTGCCGGGTGCCTGGGTGCCTTCTGTGCTGAGTTCGGTTCTGTTTTCCGATGCCGAGTGCCAACCGGGCAATCAGCGTGGTTCTGTATTTCTGCGTGTCAGCAACATAGCAGCAACATCGTGATGGCAGTGTTGTGCGTTGTGAACAGAAGACTGGAATTATCGCCGATGTGACCGTGTGTTCGCGTGTCAGTGGTGTAACAACAAGATGAGATGACGTAAACTGTCGGGCATTGATGCCGCTGGTCGGGCCGTGATCGGAGGGGGCGGGGTGTCGCAGGTTGAAATTCCGCTTTACATTAAAGAGTTTGAGACCGCTTGAGGGATTAGGTGCAGTCGATCGACGTGCGGATAGTCATGTTGGAACGCTGGTCTGAACGGTAAGCTCCTATCGTACGGTGGCCAATCTGACTGTCGGTCCCTCGAAAGCGATTGCGCTCTGGGGAAAGAAACTGAACAGTACGGAAATTATGACGGAAAGTACGTATATTTACAATGGTATTTTAGCATTAAAAACACAAAAGAAACAGGTGAAATAGGAAAAAAAAAGCTATCCTTCATTTTTGCTGTTGAAATATACTACGGTTCCTGGAGAAACTGCCCTCCAAGTGGCGCGCTGGGATGAGCGCTAGAATGTTTTCGAGCTCGCCATGGCTGCAGCTCCGTACACTTGGCACCTGCCGCAAGTCGCGGCTTTGACTGCATTCAAGATTGATCGAAAAGCGATTTCTCTGCCCGTGAAGCATCACTTCCAGCTGAGTGACTATCCGCTCTACAGAGATTAATTCAAGACGGCAATTGCAGCTGTGCGCGAACAGCACAAATAGAAAAACAAACACAACAATAGAAATACTGGCTACGAAGTGCCGTGCGGGGAAACAAAGTCGTGGCTTGGAACCGCATTGGAGCGGCTCTATTTATTGGCTTTCAAATAATTACGGCATGATCGAGCGTTTTCTTTTTAATAAGAGATTCATCCCCTGAGCCATTAAAAATACTCTCAGATGTATGACATTGCTGGAAAAAATCAACATGCTGGGAATATTTTTTGATTGCTTAGGGAGTCACCGAGAAATTTCGTACGTTCAAAACGACCAGTGTAAAAGACAAACGCAGAGCTCGGGTGTAGTGATCGGTATTGTGTGCTGTTGTATTGATGATTGTATGTGCGATGCATGTGTATGCGCTCAATGTATGTTTAGCTGATGCTTGTAATATGCGTGACATGCGTAATGTGTCTACATGTGTCTATAATAGAGGTTCCCGTAACGCAATGGTGGCGTGAGAATATAAAATTAGTTTTGTAGAACATGAATTGGTCGGTACCTAGCGCCACCTAGCCTAGCTACTTGCAATTACTCTGCATGACCCTGCCATCTGGAGGCAAGCGATTTAACCTCCTTTTACGCTACGCGGTAACGCCAAGGTCAATTCAACTGCGCCGCGAAAGTGGAGCAAAAAAGCGGCCCAAAACCAATCGTCAGCGTCATCACCCTGGAGGCCGCGCTACCGCAGCGCGACTGTGTTTTGCACGGCGAAACACTAAGTTGATAAAATATTAAAGACCACATTTTCGGTGTTTAATATAGTTTACTTTAAATCAACGTATTATTTATTCATAATAACTTAGTTTAAAAATGTTCAGTCGGGTGAATTTTTTAGTTTGTGTTAAATATGTATTATGTTGCGCACACTTGTTGCGACCTCTTCAACGTCGCTATTACGGGTGTTTACGCCGTCGGCCGAAGTTCGCGGTCCTGATACGCCTCATGTTTGCGTTGTTTGCGTTGGCAATCCCCAGCTTTTAAAGTGGTAGTCCATATTGGCAGGGGGAAAAAGGAGAATGCCGAAGACGTAAGGGTTGCACTTGAGTACTAGACACGTGATGACCTCCCATGCTCTGTTAAAAGCCCCAACGAAAAGGGCGTCGCCAAAGTCATGATCAAGAACAACAAGACCAAAATCGTAAAAAGGTTTATGACCCGCTCTATTAAGGAAGCTTACCAGCTGTTTTGGAAGGACAATCCCCATCGAGAACTAGGCATCTCCAAATTGCATTCCCTACAACCAAAATGGGTAAAAAGAGTCCAGAGTACAAGCGGATGCATATATTGTGTCAATTTTCAGTTGCTTTTAATGGCAAAAACACATGCCTCGAAGAAGAAATTTACTGATGACGACCTCAACCGCATCTACCACTGCCAAAGCACTCCATAGAACGATCGCTTCCTGCGCCATTGCAAAAAGTTCCCAAAAATGCAGACAATCTTGCTGCAGTCGCTCCATCTCAATTAAGTGAAATTTCAGTACCAATCTGACATGGTAAACAAATTTTACAAAATCAAGTCCTGAGGACAGGACAAACTTTAAAACAGCCAGACACTTTGCACCAATACTAATGCTATGCAACATAGAGTCAACCGAAGCCATTCAGCCGGACGGCTTTGGATCCTCCTTAATGCCCGGACCAAGATTGATAGCACTACAATCATTACGATGGCACGGCCCAAGATGTCAGAAAGAAATAGTTTATTTTACACATAATTTTTTAAGTGTCGCCCCTTTTGGATCAAGTATAACTTCTAGGAATGCATACCTGCTATACTTTGGTAGGATGCATGCGTGACTTGGCTATGCATGCTCGCATGGCCAAATAAAAAATATACTGAGTGACTGAAGTTTCCTGTTTAATCAGGTTCTAATTGGGCGAAATTTATAGAAGCCATAATACACATCAATTTAAGTGATCCTTACATTGCGCTTTTGGCAGAATAAAGAAATACAAATTATTAGGAAGAATAAACAAAAAAGACAGTATTGTAAAGAGCCTCCTTTCATCTTCCTGCACGAAATCATGCTCCCCTCTTTCTTACTCCAGCCTAAACTCTTGGTTCATTGGGCTTCAAAAAGCAGGCTACCCACGCGACCTGAGTAGCACCACCCTAAAATCTCTATTATTTCAACCCCCGACCGACCGCGCCAAGCCGCCCCGGCCAAAAGGTTCACAGTCACGCCCCACCACCATAACACCTCGCACCGTCTGAAAGCCATTGCACGACGGCACGACGTCGATGTCGTGTTCTCGTGCAGGTTCCACTTGGGCGCCTTGTGCTGCCAGGTTAACAATCCCCAGACCCCAAGAGAGCAGTGCTCAAAGAACAACTCGAGAGGCTTTGTCGTTTGCACGACGGGATGCGTATATTCCGTGCCACGAACATGCGGTGGGGAGTACATCGGGCAAACGGGCCGTTGCCTGAACGACAGGTTGCGCGAACACGAGAGGGTATGTTCCAAGAATGAGCCCGACTCTCAGCACCCTATAGCGACGAATTGTAAGGCATGCCCATCTTGCCAACCCCAGTTTTCCTCGGCCGGGGTTCTGGGTTCCAGCGGCGGCCGCTACGGGCGAGAGGTAATCGAGGCTTTCGCAATCCGACACTGTCCGCGCAATATTTCTGCGCCCTTGCTTTCCCTTTCAGAGGAAGATGCCGAGTATCTGCGGCGGCAGTTGATGTCCTTGACGACCCGCGCGGCCTCCACCACGTGACCACGCTCTCTTGCGCTCACAACCTATTTCCCCCAACCTCTGTCCTTCCTGTTTGACCACATTTCCCTTTCCCTCTGTGCTCTTTTCCTCCCTTTCACTTCGTGGGGACCGGTTGTGATGACACACCACCGCCCACCTCCTCCTCCTCCTCTTCCCTGTTCCTCCTCGGGTCCTTTCGCCTCCAGCCTCTCATTAAATATTTGTTGTTGTGAGTCACGAAAGATGTCTCGTCTTGTTCGTGTTTTTTGTTTATTCTTTCTGATAATTTAATCATCACCAACGTGCTCACCATAACTTCAAGAAATACAAGTGGAGCATTTTTATAAATCTAAAGCTCTATTACTACAGCATTCTTCTGTGCCTTTGTTGTGGAATAAGCATACTTTCTATTTTTTCCCTGCTGTATTTGTTTTTATTATCTTGTCAGCGTAAGTGTGGGCCGAAAACAGCTAATGATATCTCTAATTTCTTCTCCAAGGTATCTGGAACCCCTGTTGTCGTCGGGTGCATTCATGGCACGCACATCAACTCCCGCTGTTTGGATGGGAAGATTCCCGCAGCCTAAGTGAATCGGCACGAGGCTCTCTCATTGACGTTTCAAGCAGTATGGGACAATGATCACAGATTCGTCGTTGCTTTTACTGGAATCAGCAGTCGGATTCATGATGCAAGGGTCCTTGACCTGTCGAACCTTTCCAAAGGCTTCCCATCCTCTGCAGGGGAGGGAAGTTTCCTATATATTGGGGGATGCGGCGTAGCCTGCCAGAGAGTATCTGATCACTCCTTTCAAGGATTATAGCAGCATGACCTCTGAGGAGAAGATTTGATCAAGATTTCAGTGCCACGTGTGCTGATCGAGAATTCGTTCCAGGTTTTGAAGCGTCGCATCATGCCCCTGTCGTATCTCGAGTTTAGAAAAGGGGACACGGCTAGCAAATTTATTATGCGATGTTGTCTGTTCCATAACATCTGCATCGAATCTCTCATAGAAATTAAAGGAGTGGAGGCCACAACTGATCGTGCACCTGATGATGACACGATTGAGGAGACGTGCTCGGTTCTGCAAACCAGGGGCATTGCGAAGCACTAGAGGCTCTGCGATTATGTAAACTGGCCTTGATTGTTCTTACTGTTTGTGGGAACCATGTGTTCCCACAAACAATAAGCATCCCTATCTAGCATCCTCCGCGAGGCGTCTGGAGTTGAAATTCTTATCGCTGTTCCTTCGAAAGGTCAAGGAGGAGGAGGCGAACGAGCCCTACCGAAAAAAACGGTACGAATTTTATCACGGTACAGGCCCGTTCACACACATGCGTCCATAGCGATCGTAACATCTGAAACAACCGAAACGACCATTGCAAGGGTCTGAAACCGTCAGTTGCCATAGCGACAGAGGGATGCACGCACGTGTCGTTCACGACGCAAGAAATTAGAGCGAGCCCAAATCTCCCCGCTGCGTTGGAAACAACCGACCAATCATGACGCTCCCGCCTCGTTCTGACAAGATGGTGGCGGAGGCGAGGAACACAGGCGAAGTGTGCTCGGAAGAGGCTCTCATCGTAGAAGTGGAGCGATATCCATGGCTTTGGAACGACCGCCGCCTGCACTACAGGGACGTTGTAAAGCGGGCTAACTTCTGGCATGCGATTGGGACCGTTGTAGGTGAGCACTGTCTCAGTACAAAACGCCAGTTACAAGAAAAGTGCAAAAAGGATGGAGACAGGAAGCAGCCAAACAATCTGAGTGCTTCCCCATGCTCTCGATTTTTCGACGCTTTAATACTGCCCGTGACATGTAAAAAGGACTTACTTACCCACTGTACTGATTATTTGCATCCCGATTCACCGCGTTTGTCCGAGCGGCATTCTGTCGAGACTCGAGTGAGCTCACGCGGGGCCCTCAGCCATGACCTGTTTGTGCTCGCAGAGTGCAATCTGCTTGGCGTCAGCAGATTCTCTCCTTTAAAGCAATAAATAAATACGGCGTGCAAGTGTACCGATATGTGTTTCGTTTGCACGAGCTCATTAAAAAAAATCGCATGCTCCAAAGCGGCATGCCAATCGAGAGTGCGCGTTGACGGGGAACTTATGTACGCACTACCATTCCTTGAAGAAAACTTGGGTAAAAGCACTGATCGGGTAAACGATGAGAGCACAAGCCGGGGAGAAAACAAACGCACGAGCGTGCTCATGCGCAAATGCTCGATCATCAGCCACAAGTTATGTTTTGGCAAGCAACTGACGATGCAGCATTCGTGCTAGTCACTAATCTGGGTGCATCAACCTTTGCTTGGTGTCCAGACGCGACGAGAAAGCACGTAGGCAGATCGAACCCCTCAGACATGGTTTTGCCTATTGCTGCGATCATAGGTACAACTAGATTATGATTCGGAGTACCATTGTGTTTTAAAATTCGCAGTCAAATAAACGCTCCAAGTATATCAGATATCGGCATGGTAGACACAGTACGTCGATACAGTTTCAGAATGCATGTGAAACCTAGTTTAATAATGATTGCTGTCATACAATTACTATTTCCTACCGAAAATGACATTTCTTTACTGAGCATTTATTTGGCTCCTCCACTGCAGGCAGGGACTCTGAGGCCTGTAATCAGGCATGGCGGGCTCTACGGGCCCAGCACGCCCGTGAGCTCAAGAAAAGAAACAGTAGCCGGAGTGGTGCTGAACGAAACGATGAGAGGGAGGCCGCACAGCCCTTCTTCAAGATGCTGAGCTTCTTGCAGGGCCAGATCCAGCACCAACGATATTATGCTACATCTCTTACTGTAACCAGTGCAACTGATTCTTGGTATGAATATTTCACATTTTTGCTTTCTTTTACCAGACCCAGAGCGTCCGCCAGTGCAAGTGGGTCGTCATCAGCTGCTGCTGCTGGCCCTGCGGCTCAACCAACCGAGGCCAGGGTTACGCCTAGCGGAAAGTTTCCTTACATATTAAAGGATGCCGAGCTTTTTTCAGCTGAGAAGCTGTGCCCCACACATCCTCTGCAGTTTAGTGAAATAGTGGCTAAATGATGAAACTCTTTCAGGACTTCCATGATGCCATTTGTGAAATTTAAATAGCTCAAAATGAGTTCCTAATTTTTTTTGTACAAGAAATGAGTTATTCTCGGTGCCACTATTAATATTTGCATTATGGATGTGCAGCGATACCCCTTAAGGCTGGTTCACACTGCCCCGTTTTCTTGCGTTACGTTACGAAAAGTCACTGGAAAGTCTGTGCTTCGTATTAAGCGTGGCTACCAATTCAAGGAGATAGCCTGGCACGCGCCATTCGAGACACGAATGTTTTGGCGACTAGACGTAACGTATGAAAACGGTGTTGTGTGAAAAATTGAACCGAGCTCAACTCCTTACGTTACGTTACGACGAGCCTTGTGTCCTTGGTTGCCACGGTAACTCACCGTCCTAGCTCGTTGTCACCGAGACATTCGTGTCTCGAATGTGGTGTGCCAGCTATCTCCTTGAATTGGTAGCCACGCTTAATACGAAGCAGAGATTTCCCGGTGACTTTTCGTAACGTAACGTAAGAAAACGGGGCAGTGTGAACGAGCCTTTAGGCACTTAATTCCCTATCCAGTTCCTTGTATTGGTTATGAACATAAAGGGGGCAATGCCTGCATTCATAACACGTCTTTTTATGTCAAAAGCACGACTTCAGGTCATTAAAAACTACCATCAGGATGGTTTAAAAGTGTGCTATGTTTCTGACAGAAAACATATCACATGCATGCAAAACTTCTTATTTGTTCCCCACTATGCAGGTGAGGGGCGGCTTCTTCCTAAAATCACTGTGCCAAAGTCCAAAATTGCTTATATTTCCTTTGGGCAAGATACACACCAAACTGAAATAAGAAATGGCACACTCCTTTCTGTCATTTTACGCTTTGGCTATTTTATAGGTTACAGTCACACTCATGCTTTTTTTTGTGTGTGCAGACCTGCTCATGGAGGCCTACTCCACTGAGGTGGAGGACATCGATGAACTTGTGGAGCCAGACGGCAGTATGGAGTACACCAACGTAATGTTCTAGCCGCTCACAATTTTTTTCGCGATAATTCCCAACATGTTCGTTTTGACATGTACAATCCGAGACACTTCAGCCTCTGACAATGTGGATACCGGCACAGCCGCTGATATCTGGCATGGGGTGCTCTATAGTCCATTGCAACACAAGAACACCAGGAGACAGAGCCCTTTGGTCTTTCCACATTAGTAGAGTGAATGCTAGAAAGTATGAGTGGACCCCACCGTATGCTCTGGCAATGTGGAAAGAGGAAAGCCGTCTCCTGTTCTTCTTCAGTTGCAACAGACTATAGGCTGTTGCAACTCTCATGGACCAGTCGACTCTTGCACACAGGGGTGAAGCATTGGAAGTAGAAGAATGCATAGTCTTGAATTGACAACGGTTTTTCAGCTGGACGTGACCCAATGTTTCTATGCCACGGCATTTATGCTTAGTTATTATGAAATATTTGTACAACCGACGTTTGCTCAAGTGAGAGTTTACTGTACTAAGCTCTGCTTCCTTAACCTTGAATTAGGTAGAAGGCTTTTTCCTTATAATTCAGTTTTCATTACTCAAACCACGTGCAGTGGTAGAACTGCTGCGCCATGTGTGCCAAACTGTGCCAGAACGAAAACCCTGCTATGTGCTGCTCCAAGGGTTGTATCTGTGCACAACCTGCACCATGTCTGCGCCAAAAGGGAGCTGTTCTCAAAAAAGAAACTGAAAGTGTCTGGCACGTGGTATTCTTGGCAATGCCACTGAAAATTAAGAAAGTATAGTTTTTTTGTGGGTTTTTTTTATGCCTAAGTACTATGTGCGAAGAGTAGGGCTGCACAAATATTCAAATTATAAAATACTTGTTTCAAATTAAACGCTATTTGATATTCGCTTCAAAATTAACTGCAATATTCATACTTTTCGAAGTGTGGATCGCAGCGGGTTAGCCCCCTTGAGTTCTCCTCAAGCACAGGTGCAATGCGGGGAAGCAATACCGGCACAGCTGACTTCGCAGTCTAGAGACTCGCTTTGCCGCAGCGCAGCCGCGCGCTTAGGCGGAAAACGCATTTTCAAAGTTGTATAGCGCGTGCCGTGAGTAATAAATTAATAAAAAAACTAATGTTGTGACTGTTGATATTTATATTGCAGTGAAATCTTCAGAATTTAACTGTGACTTTTATGAAAGGGCCTAGTTAGGCAGCGATGTTTTAACAACCTGTGTTCATTACGTGTGCTTGTTTTAATTCAGAATTGAAGAAAATATTTTCATAAAGGAAGAAGATTTATAAATCCCCTCAATTAGATATGGCGGGGCTCTTTTATAGGTGTAGTTTTATGTCAAATCTGTTATTTACTTGCCATCCTAATGTAGGCATTGGACTGTCTGAGGCCAGTCTATAACTATAGCTAGATTAAATTTAACACAGCTCATAAGTGGGTAATTAGAAGATTGGGAAGAACCTTTGCAAGTTCAGCTTAATTTTTGTTTCAGCGTGGTGTAACAGTAGTGAAAGGCATGGAGGAAGGCGCAGCAACTATTCAGTATTCGATTAAAAAATATTCTGCGAAAACCACTACCGTAAAATCCCTTCGAAATATAACCCACCCCTATTTTTGGCTTGATTTGCTATTTTCTTTTAAACATTGAAATATAGCCTGCTCCCAGTAATCGCAGTGTTCGGATCAATGATGACCTTGGCATAAATGTGTTTAGTTAGCTATGGTGGGATATAACATTATAAGAAAGTACTTGAAAGACGCGAAGAAGAGTGACGGGCAGTGGATAGGTTATCTCTACGACGATACCACATGCAAAAAGTTTGGACGCTCACTGTTGACAAGAAATGTATCTTACCAAACCGGGTCCTCACAATACAGCAAGAATTAAGACATGGCAAATGTAAATCACTATAGTTTTGTGGCTAATTCAATCATCTTCGTGCAATATCAGAAAATTTTAGGATAATTGGGAGAGGTGAAGTATTCGGTATTGGATGACATCTATTATAATATCCGTCAAAGGGAGTTTAGGTGCTTTTCTATCAACTGTGGATATCATAGAGGTTTATGAATAAATAATGAAATACATTAAAGGGATACTTCAACAAAATTTGAAATATACCCGTCGTGT
The DNA here is from genome assembly GCA_037355805.1 of Ixodes ricinus. NCBI lineage: Eukaryota > Metazoa > Arthropoda > Arachnida > Ixodida > Ixodidae > Ixodes > Ixodes ricinus. The sequence continues at coordinate 109,397 of JAZHYW010046064.1, read as the reverse complement.
TCAAAAATAGGTTGAATATGATCCACAATATCCGTAAATGACAATCGCACGTGTGTATTTTGAGCCTGGTGGCTGTATTTTTCATTATAGACAGCCCACTCTGGCAAGCGCTTGGAGAACATCAAACGGAGACTACGTGACATCCAACGGAATCGTGACGTAGTTCGTCTCGGGACGAGCAAAGCTACGGTGAGGCTGACGTCAAGAGGATGGCCTAGGGTGCCTACATGTTTCCGCCGCTCCGCTGTTTAGGGTGGCGACAACGTTTGTGATACCTCTTGCCGACAAACCAGTGTTGCCTACCTCGTTACCATGGCAACCTCCGCTGTTTTCGTCGACCATTTTGTCACACTCGCCGGTCGTGCGCTCGGACTACGCCGCTAATCCTCGTTAGGGCTAGGGAGCGCTCACCGCTCTCGTTCTGACGGCGAGGTTTCGGCGTTCAATGCCGGTCTCTGGCGTTCCATTTTGTCGCGGGAACTCGCGTTTCGATAAAAGCAACGCACACTTCCTGCTCGCAACTTAAAAATATGAAACACCCGAGTAAAGAGAGCGACAGCCACGACGACCGCCATCCCGCTGAGCCTCCGACTCCTCTTATGAACGGAAACGGAAGTGGCCTCACAGTGTTGCCGGTGTGTCGTGACTACAGGAACTCAACGTTGTGTACGTTTAGCGAAATAAAAAGTGGGAAAAAATGGCGGTGGGAGAGGATCTGGGAAAGGGTAACAAGAAGTTGGCGCCACCCTAAAGCGGAGCGGAAACATGTAGGCACCCTAGGATGGCCTAGTCGTTCTAGCCACCGAAGCGGCTGCTTTTGTACGAATTTTGAGTGACGGGCTAATCTTCTATAATCTTGTAGAGGAACAATAGCGACTTTTGGGTCACACAAAAGGGATTCGCAAGAAGAGGGAGTTCCTCCTTCCCCTCTTTCCTCGTCGTGGCCGGAGGCGAGACACTCACCGTCACCACCTCTCAAGGTTCCTAGACGGGTATTACAAACGAGGCGTTAGCAACATCCACCAGGAGCACTTCGCTAATCGTTTAATTCGTTTTAAAATTCTTTTCGTGTCTTTTTTGACAAGATATTGGTGTGTTCGATGTGATACTGCTCCTTTGAACGCATGTAGACCAAAAAATAAGCACCGAAATTTCGTTGTAGTATCCCTTTAAAGTACAGCAATTTTTTTAAATACTAGTTTTGTAGGAAAACTAAAAGAAAACTGGATACCGCTGAAATCTGTGTGAACGGTTGTAAATTTATGTACAAAGAGCTTTAAAAAACTAGCTCGAAGAAACTGGGCTCACACATTTGCTTTATTGTTGGGCATCTGCAGGTAAAATATAATAATCATAGCTAAATTATTTTGGGAGATAATTAACAATTAAATATTGCTCATAGTGAAAAACACAGCACGACTGGGACAAAGACGAAGGGAGAGATACACAGGACAAGGTCCGACTAGCAACTGAATTGTTGGAGCGAAATTATGTTTTCGTTCCAATAATAATTGAGTTGCTAGTCAGTTGCTAGTCAATGTCTTACCATAAAATTCCCAACAGAAAAGTAAACACGTATGTTAGACGAGTACTCATGAACTATTTTTTTTGTGGTTTTTGTACATATATTGAAAATCGTTCGCACCAATTCCAGTGGGAGCCTAGCAAACACAACGTTCTTGGAAACACTGATAATATTCTCAGTTGTCGTATGAATGTTTCACACATGAATACCGCCACCTCAGTATGTTCTGCGAGTTTCAATTGCCTTTTCCTTTAAAGAATGATCACCGATCATCATTCTCACAATATCTTGCTTGAATGTTCAATTTATTTCTTCTTCCATCACGACCAATGTTTAGTGCTAAGAGTGGAGGTGTGCCAATCGAGCTCGATGTGCTGTTCCGGATTGTTTCCAAATGAGCAACGGGTGCATATATGGAAGAGAGCGTCACAATGTTCATTCAAACAAAGAAAAGGTTTGTGTCTTTGTGAATAAAACACTATTTTGTTACATTTTACTGCACATTTCTATACCTAAGATAATATTTGACCAATAAACTGGTTTGCACTACCGTGCTGCAATCAAAGTTCGACACTACATGTTTGACAAGTGCTTTTGCCGTACGATGCGAAAGAACGATTTCAAGGAATTATTGAGCCCAAACACTTCGATTTGATGAAAGATACGATTTTGTCCACTCTTCGCCTGCAGGCGAGTCATTCCAACTGACTGGACTGACGCTACCTTTGCAAGGAAGACGACAAAGCTGCAAGGAAGACGACAAAGCAACAATGTACATCAAGAAGGTCAAACAGTTCCCCGACTACAAGGGTACCGTCGTACACACTTGTTAGTTTGGTTGTTCATTCCAACTTTTGATATTATCTTTTAAACATATAAAAGCCAAAAAGATTACGGTTTTGGTGCATGCCTATCTTTTTTTTTTAAAGCGAACTGGTTTTATTTGTGGTGCCTAATGTTTCTATTTTCCAGTGTTTAAATGTTAAGACTAGCAAACCAAATTTCAACGAGGAGACAAATGAAATACTACTTAAAAAATAGAAAGCCGTTTACAACTCCCTGCAACGCGGAATTAGAGCGCAGCTCTTGAGGAGGAGGGGAAGGCACCGGGGGGGGGGGGTCACGTGACCTCGGGGTGGGGGTGAGGGTACGTGGCCTGGGGGTCACGCGACCTCGAGGGGGGGATTTTCCCCGCTAAATTTAGCGGGGAAAATTTTCCGCTAGATTTAGCTAGCGGGGAAAATTTTCCGCTAAATTTAGCGGGGAAAATTTTCCGCTAGATTTAGCGGGGAAAATTTTCCGCTAGATATAGCGGGGAAAATTTCCTGCTAGATTTAGCGGGGAAAATTTTCCGCTAGATTTAGCGGGGAAAATCTTCCGCTAGATTTAGCGGGGAAAATTTTCCGCTAGATTTAGCGGGGAAAATTTTCCGCTAGATTTAGCGGGAAAATTTTCCGCCAGATTTAGCGGGGAAAATTTCCCGCTAGATTTAGCGGGGAAAATTTTCCGCTAAATTTAGCGGGGAAAATTTCTCCGCTAGATTTTAGCGGGGAAAATTTTCCGCTAGATTTAGCGGGGAAAATTTCCCGCTAGATTTAGCGGGGAAAATTTCCCGCCAAATTTAGCGGGGAAAATTTTCCGCTAGATTTAGCGGGGAAAATTTCCCGCTAGATTTAGCGGGGAAAATTTTCCGCTAGATTTAGCGGGGAAAATTTCCCGCTAGATTTAGCGGGGAAAATGTTCCGGCTACATTTAGCAGGGAAAATTTTCCGCTAGATTTAGCGGGGAAAATTTTCCGCTAGATTTAGCGGGGAAAATTTTCCGCCAGATTTAGCGGGAAAAATTTTCCGCTAGATTTACGGGGAAAATTTTCCGCTAGATTTAGCGGGGAAAATTTCCCGCCAGATTTAGCGGGGAAATTTCCCGCTAGATTTAGCGGGGAAAATTTCCCGCTAGATTTAGCAGGGAAAATTTTCCGCTAGATTTAGCGGGGAAAATGTTCCGCTACATTTAGCGGGAAAATTTTCCGCTAGATTTAGCGGGGAAAATTTTCCGCTAGATTTAGCGGGGAAAATTTTCCGCTAGATTTAGCGGGGAAAATTTTCCGCTAGATTTCAGCGGGAAAATTTACCCATCATGCACCGCGCGGTTACGCCGACGCCGCCTGCCGGAAACGGGCGCCTCAAGAGCTGCGCTCTAAAACAAGAGAGCTGGTGGCGTTTCATTATTTAAACAAAACGTAAGACTCAGCAACACGAGAGATCCTCTGCGTGTTTGCGTCCTTCCGTGTTCCAGAGTCTCGGGTTTTGTTTACGTAAAGACAAATGAACTCGTGTCTCAGTAGTTTCCATAGTAGGAAACTGCAGCAGAAAATTAAAACGAGTGGAATGTCTTTTTATATTAGCCATGGCTCTGCTGACAAGTTGCCATAGCAGAAGCTGTTGGGAAGAGCTATTTGCATAATGAATCTTGCAGGGTGTCTTAGAATGAAAGTCGTGTTCCACTAAGAACCAGCAATGCCATTTCTGTGCTATTTGCAAATCCAGATATTTTACAGTATAAACGGTACTTTTCAATGTAAGAAGAAATTTAAATTGAATTGAATTGAATTGGGTTTTAGTGGCGCAAAAGCAACTAAGGCTATAATGCGCCAGGTACATAAACTATTGCCAAAAAGGGTTAGGGAGAAGAAAGAGCTCTAGTAGCAGATGATGTGATAAAAGTATGAACATGAGGTGTGTATAAGTGTAAAAGGTATGAATATGACTTCAGGGACTTAAAACAAAATCACAGTCGGTGTAGAAGGCCGACTGCTTTAAGGAAATTAAAAACACAAGAGTGTGGGATAAGAGGTTCGTCGCCAAGTAAAATCATAAGATGTAAAGGGGTATGCTCCTTGTATAGCTGCGAAAAATGGTCAAGGCGTTCTGGGCCATACGCATTACATTCAAGTAAAATATGATGTATGGTTAATTGGCTATGGCAATGCTCACACTCCGGGGAATCTTCGCCACGCAGAAGATGCCCGTGCGTTAGTCGTGTATGGCCAATCCTTAGACGGCAGAGAATCACCTCGTAGAAACGTTCGCGATGCCGGGCACTCTCCCATTCCTTCAATAGGTGCTTCACCGCATGTAGCTTGTTGTTTACTTCGCGGTCCCATTCATGTTGCCATTTCTGCATTATGGAACGTTTCACCTTCTTACAGTAATCTTTTGGAGGGATTTCTCTTGTGTCCACAAAGTGTGTGACGGCTGAGCGAGCAGCCTGGTCTGCCTCCTCGTTACCCGGGATGCCAACGTGACTTGGCACCCAGCAGAAAATAATTTCGTACCCAGTTTTGATGGCTGATATTATCTTATCTTGCAGCTGAGCAACCAACGGATTTTTGACTGAACTTAGTGAAACAAGGGCTTTTAATGCACTTAAAGAGTCCGTGTAGACTACAGAGCGACGAAGCCTTTTCTTAAGTGTATACTCCACAGCAAGTAATAAACCATGCAATTCTGCTGTTAAAATTGTGGCAGAAGGGTTAAGTTTCTTTACATGGCGAACAGATGGTCCAACCATTGCACAACCAACAAAAGAATCTGTTTTAGTGCCATCTGTGTAAATGCTGAAGTGATGTTGGTACTGGGTTTGTATTTCAGAAAATTCTTGCCTCAGCACTTCATCCGGGGTATCTTTCTTTCTGTGTTTTGTCAAGGTGAAGTTACAGTGAATGAACGAATATTCCCAAGGAGCTGCAGAGCTTATGTACTTTGTCACAGGGGGCTTTGGGTCAAGGTCAAAGTACTCTGCCGCCTTAGCATGCCTCAGAGCAAAGGGAGGGACGATACTTGGCTTATTTTGAAAAGTCCTCTCAAACTTGGTTTGTTCAACCGATTCAAGAGCTGGATGGAGAGGGACTGATCTTACTCGGAGTGAATACATAAACCCCAAAGCGAAACGTCTTTTCTCTAGAGAATATTCATTAGCCTCTGCATAGAGGCTGGCAATCGGAGAAGTGCGGAAAGCACCGGTGGATAGCCGTAGCCCCTGATTATGAATGGGGTCCAACATCTTCAATGCTGAAGCTTTGGCTGAACCATACACAAAACTGCCATAGTCGAGTCGGGAGCGAATTACTGCGCGATAAATGCGCAGAAGACAGAGTCGATCAGAACCCCAAGATTGATGGGACAACACTTTGAGAATGCTGAGTGATTTGATGCACTTTGACTTTAATTGCTTAATGTGTGGAACAAACGTTAACTTTGAATCTAAGAGAAGACCTAGAAACTTGTGTTCATTTTTCACCATGATAGGAAGTCCATAGATGGTTAAGGAAGGTTCTAGAAAAAATCCTCGCCGACGAGAAAAGCATACACAAACAGTCTTTTCTGTAGAAAACTTAAAACCATTTGTATTAGCCCAGCTTGTCAGATTATTGATTGCGACTTGAACCCTCCTCTCACAGATGGAAAGATTGCATGATGACACTGAAACCTGGAGGTCATCAACGTAGATAGAATACTGAACTGAACGAGGTATTACACGGGCAATGGAATTCATTTTTATAATAAAAAGGGTGACGCTCAGTACACCACCCTGGGGAACTCCATTCTCCTGCAAAAAATCTCGAGAGAAGGTGGTACCCAGCTTTACACGAAATGAACGACACTCTAGATAACTTTTAATTGCGCCGAGCATGTGCCCACGGATACCAATGTCGATTAGGTCCTGCAGTATTCCAAATCGCCAGGCAGTATCATACGCCTTCTCCAGATCAAAAAATACGGAAAGACAGTGCTGTTTGTTCACAAACGCCTCTCTCACGGCTGTCTCGAAACGAACCAAGTGATCTACTGTGGATCGGGAAGATCGAAAGCCGCACTGGTATCTGTCTAGAATGCTGTTATTTTCAAGAAAATGCATAAGCCTTCTGTTGATCATTCTTTCAAGAGTCTTTGATAAACAACTTGTCAAAGCTATGGGCCTGTAGCTAGATGCACACGAAGGATTCTTTCCTGGCTTCAGCAGGGGAACCACGAAGGCAACCTTCCAAGCGAACGGAAAATGGCTTTCAGACCAGATTTTATTAAAAAGGCATAGGATAAGTTCAAGAGTTGAAGGATGAAGATGTTGGAGCATAATGTAATGAACTCCATCTGGACCGGGTGCAGTCTGTTTAGGACAATGAAGAACCATTTCAAGTTCACGCAATGTGAATGGGGCATTGTAGGGATCTTGAAAACCACCCGAAATGTTCACAGCCTTCTTTTCCATCTGTGCTTTGTGTCTAAGAAATGTAGGTGTGTAGTTTTTTGAGCTAGAAACAAACTCGAAATGCTCTCCAAGGATATCTGCCTGTTCCTTGAGGCTTTCAGGGCATATTCCATTTTTTGTCAAAAGAGGAACAGAAAAAGCATGATATGAGCCATTAATTTTATGAACTCGATCCCAAACCTCCTTTGGCGTTGCCTGACTGTTTACAGAAGATGCATACTTCTCCCAACAATTCCTCTTTGACCGCCTGCGGACAAATCGTGCACGCGCTTTCATTTTCTTGAACAAAATAAGATTACTTGGCGTAGGGTATCGTCTAAATATGCCCCATGCTTTATTTTGATTCTTCTTGGCCTCTTTGCAGTCCTTATTCCACCACGGCTTAGGCCGTTTGGGGAGGTGAGTGGACGTCATTGGTATGGCAAGCATAGCAGCTTCTAGTATGTGTTTTGTGACATGACCTGTTGCCTCATCGACAGAGAGCTGATGGAGGGATGTAATAGCTAAAAGAGATGATTGCTTAAAAAGTGTCCAGTTGGCTTTGTCAAACTTCCACCGAGGTGACCGTGTTGGAAGTGTGACAGGATGATTCTGGAAATCTAAAATAATGGGAAAATGATCACTGCCGTAGGGATTAGGAATGACTCTCCATGACAACAGTGGAAGTAAAGTCGGATGCACAAGTGAAAGGTCGATTGATGTGAATGTATGTGTTGCTGTGGAAAAGTGTGTAGCCTCTTTAGAGTTGAGCAAACACAATCCTGTTGAAAGCAAAAAACGTTCAATAAGTGCTCCTCGTGTATCCCTTCGTGCACTTCCCCACAGAGGGTTATGAGCATTAAAATCGCCTACGAGCACAAAAGGAGGAGGTAGTTGATCACAAAGAGCTTCAAGCTCTTTATACTCTAGGTGATAATTTGGAGGTATGTATACAGAACAAATGGTTATTAAACGGTCAATCAGTATACGGACAGCAACAGCCTCTAGTGATGTGTTTAAGGGAACTTCAGTGCAAGGGACCGAGCGTTGTAGGACAACAGCAGAACCTCCAGACGAATGGCTCGAATGTTGACGATCCTTGCGAAACAGCTGGAAATGCTTCAGGACTTTAGAGTGACTTTCCTTCAGGTGAGTCTCTTGCAGACAGAAGGCAATGGGACTGTGTTCCTCTAGCAGGTCAGTAACATCATCATAATTTGCAAGTAAGCCTCGACAGTTCCATTGAAGGAGAAGTGGAGGCATTAATATGAGAAGTAGATGAGGGTACACGGAACACAGTCAATTAATCCAATCCAGGAATGTAGTTCCCACAAGAAAACTACTTTGGTGGAATTACCGGCTTTTTTGTTTTTTTCTTAGATTTGGCTGTCTCCCACTCCATGTCGTCCTGGTCGGACGAAAGAGCGGAAGCCTCGGTGGCCTCGTCTCTCGCCTCCACCTCTTGAGACGAGGCTTGTTGTATAGGTCGGGGCAATGTCGAGGCACGGGGCCGAACTCCCCGGCCACGACCGCCCTCACTTAAAGGGGCAGCAGTGGAGGTGCCGGGCTGTGCGTCGCCCAACTCCATCCGTCCCCGCCCCTCAGCTGTTGAAGGAGCGGCGCGATGCCGCTCCTTGGACGAAGCCCTCTCCTGTGAGTTGGGGCGAGACTCTCGCTCCTTCTCCCCGGGGGGGGACCTCGGAGTAGGGACAGACAGAGGGGCTCCCTGTTTGTCCCGTGGTCGAGAAGCAGCTGGTGCGCTCCCTCCAGAAACCGGAGGAAGCTGCTGCCGCTGCTGGGGGGTTGGGGACTGAAGAGCCACTGCCAGGACCTCAGCCGAGACCTGGGTGGCCTTCGATTCTGTTCGCGGTGCTGGTCCCCTCCGCACCGCCTGTGCAAACGTTCCTTTTGCCAAGAAGGAAAACTGTTGTTTCGCCTCCTGATAAGTAATGTTCTTTTGTGCTTTCAGGGTTAAGATTTCTTTCTCCTGTTTCCATAGTGGGCATGTTCTGGCATAAGCAGCATGGTTGCCTTGGCAGTTGACACATTTGAGATTATCCTCACAAATGTCAGCAACGTGATCAGTGCTGCCACACTTTGCACAAGTTTCACGGCCCCGACAGTTCCGCGAGCCATGTCCGAAGCGCTGACATCGGAAACATCTTTGTGGATTGGGAATAAAAGGCCGGACTTTGCAGTGTAAATAACCAGCTTTAACGGTTGTAGGAAGCGTATGCAGCTCAAAAGTCAGGATTAAATGCTTGGTCGGCTGCTCCTGCCCGTCTTTACGGATAGTGATCCGCTTGACGGCCACTACAGCCTGTTTCTGGAGTCCAGCCAGGATTTCATCCTCACTGCAATCTATGAGGTCAGCCTCAGAGATGACACCTCGGACACTGTTCAGTGTCCGGTGTGGGCTGACCCTTATCTGGTGTTCTCCAAGACATGTCTGTTTTAGAAGTGCTCGGCTTTGGACTTCAGTTTCTACTTCTACGAGAAGATTGCCAGAAAGCTTTTTTGCCTTGAAAGCTTTGCCAATGATGGCATCAAGGCATTTAGATACAAGGAAAGGCGAGAGCTTAGCCAGTGGTTTTTCTTCATCTAGGGCTTGAAGGACAAAAAATCTTGGAAACTTTGGTGGTTCAGAAGCTTTTTCAAAAGTAAGTACGGAGCAACCCCTTTTAGGGGGACGCACCGTGTTGGATTTGGAAGAGGAGGCAGCCATAAGAGGCGGAAGGTGTTCAGAACCTGTGGTGTGCCGCCCACCACGGAGCCCAACAAGGGAATAGATAACGCACCATAACAAAAAGGGCTTTGCTGGAGACGTTATGCTATTAGCACTGCCCAGGTATCTATAACCAAGTGTGGTTCTAGGACAAGGGGTCTGTCGCCACCCAAGGTTAGCCCTTGCCGCCAAAGAAGTTGAAAAAGGAAAGAAGAGAAATGAGAAGAGCGAAAAGAAGGAGAAGACAAGGGTGAAAGAAGGGAGGGGATAGTAGAAGTGGCGACTAGACTGAATCATCCTGGCCGGGCCATACCAGGACTCCCGTCTATGAGAAGCGGGGGCCGAAGTGGTGTATTGCCTCACCCGGGGGGCCCCGAAGGGTCCAAACCTACCCCGGGCTCGGCTCAACCACCAGGATGCCCTTTTCCCCAGACACGGGAAAGCCACGCACAGCCAGACGTGGGCGGGCGAGCCCGCATGGCTCGGGGTCCGTGGAGACGCCACTCTCCAAACACCTGCTTTCACAGGTGCCCCCTGCGGGGAGAAATTTAAAATCACCTTAGTATTGTCTCTTTGCGTAGCATCACAGATCAATTTTAATGGTCATACTGTTTGAATCATTTTTAATGAATCAAGTAATTTCGAACTCAAGATTTAGTAAAAGATATATAAAACACCGATTTTAAAAATATAATCTATTTAAGTTTAAACAAGTTTCTCAGGTGGTATTCTGAATTTAGGCAATGCAGCAGTTTCAAATAAGCACCTCTTTGTTAATCTTTTAACAAATGAAAAGTAGAGACTAAGTCATAAATGGCATCCATAGCACTATCTATTTCCTTCTTCATAAATGGCATTCCCAATCAAGAAAGAAATCTAGTGTGATAACGGTGAATTCCACATGTCTACTCAATACGGTAATGAAACTGCTGCCATGAGTGTTGCTTCGTTTCAGTACACCTTTGCCGCGGGGGAAGCCCACTGCATGGGGCTAAAATTCTAAAGTTTTTGAATTTATTGAAACTATTCACATTTTTTCATTGACTCGTATTCCATGAATTTACAATTGAATACACTGACATTAAAAATAACATGAAAAAGACTTGATAATATCAAGATGCTTTGCCAATCAGTTCTTACTCTCTGTTGTTTTCAGGGGTGTTTTCAGAGGGATTCTGCAAACCTTGTGTTCACTAGTGGAGGATACCCGGTTCCACCAATAAAAATGATTTAACATAAGAAAGCTTATTATAAAAATACATCATTTAAGTTGATATTGTTATTTCTTTTGTTTTTCGTTATATCCTGCATTTATACTATTTTGCTATTCTGCTGCTGCTTTGCATTTGAAGTTGGATTTTTCATGTTTCTTTCAACCTTTTCATTTGCCGCATGTTCACATGCTCCCAGTTCAAATTCTGACATTTCGTCCATTGATTTTATGTGATGTGCCTCTTTGGGGCCTTTAGGTGAAATAAATATGTTTGCAGAAAGAGCAAGTCTGAGCTGTACCTGTTCTTCACGAACCAAAAGTGTTTTTCATTGTCTATGTAGCTTTGCTTTCCAGTAGATACAGTTACGATGTGCAAACACATATTTCACAGCAAGTGCAATAACATACAACTTACAGGAAAAGAAAACCTTTCCATACTGATTCCAAAATATCTGAAAGCATCCTAAAACAAACCTCCATACTAACAAATATTGACTATTTGTCCTTGGCAGAATTTTGGGTGATGTTATAAACATACTCTGTCTTATTATGACCTTCAGATGGATATTCCACCAGACGGCACTCAACGGAAGGAAAAAGAAATTTCCAAGGCCACTCTGTCCAGGCTGTGCACTGAACTGTCAGCTGAAGGTGGTGCTGGGGAGGTGTGTCAGCAAGAATTTATGTAAGCATGTCTGGGAAAGATACACACTGTAATCACCAGTTTGGCATGGCTCTTAGCTATGCATAACCAATGAATGCAGATGTCCCATCCAAGATCAAGTTGCTTGCAAGGAAGGCATCACGTCGGTGAATGAGGTTCAGACATGCCTCCGTGTTTTCCTATACCTAAGTTATACGGGCCGTTTTAACTGCAGTTAAGCATGGCCACGGTCAGCTTAACCGCAGTTACGCGCAGTTAGACGGCGGAGCTAACTGTGGTTGCCCGCTAACCATAGTTAGCCTAAATTGAGCTTGGTAACCTCAGTTTGGTCTTGGAACCATCAAAACTGACAAGATGGCAGCACCCGAAGGAGCAGGCCGTATCGCAAAAACACATTGCCCAAAATCGTCGCAACAGGGCAAAAAGCGCATAAATTAGCCTGTTGCGACAGCCGAGGCCCTGATAAGAATCTGGGAGGACAATCTGCCCGCGCCGCGCTCGAACACGAGGAATGCGGCAATCTACGCCGCAATGGCAGCGCAGCTGAGCGCCAGGCTACGGAGTGGCGAAGAGCCATACATGGGGAAGCAAGTCCGCCAGAAGCTTGAAAACCTGAACAAACAATATCCCGGTGAGTGCGGATTTCACACAGCTGCAGCAGCAATAACGTTTTTGTAGGCTGCTGTTATTAGAGCGATTAAATTGGAAATTAGGCTTGATGCACTGGCGCAGGCTTCGTGCCTGCGGCAACCACCGAATGGTATACTTCCAGAGTTTATTGCTTCCCGTAAAAATATCCAGTCATCCCTAATAGTACTGCAGTAACTCGATAAAATGATTTATTGGTAATTGTGGCGCGATTAGTGACAGCCCCATCTCCACAAAGGTACATGGAGTAGGGTTGTTTACAACTACATTTTGAAGAGTTTTGCTAGATTTCCAGACCTATCACCACCAGAGCACGAATTTATGCCGCAGCAACATTGCTGACGTTGTTTGCAGTGAAGTTTCGTGCACCGAAAATAACTTCTCATATCTCCAGTTCCAGTATCTATTTTCGTAAAGGATGATTGAAAAATTTGCTTTGTTTCCGGAAGCTGAGGCAAAGCAGCACCACAACAGAACCAAAAGGTGTTGAGTGGGCATTCTACTGACAACTCCACAACTTCCTCAGGATCCCTGACCATCAACGAGTTTCTGGCAGAGAAAATGTCGAGGTATATGAGGTAAATTGGCTCGACGTAAACAGCAGGTACTATTACGGACAATCTTCGGTGTAACACGTCACATGTGGTTGTTCCGTAACCGCAGTGCGACATGGCAGGGGCACTCTAAAACACCGCTGCAGGACAGTTTCAAAGATGTCCTGCGGCGTTGGTGGGAGACCTGGATGACAAGCGGCGTCCAAAGTTTCACGAAAACTGAACGCATCGAGGCACGCGTCATTGGGTGAGGTGTCCGAGTGGGTCAGTGAACCCTGGAACTCCGTCTCCAAAGGGACTGTAACTGCCGGTTTCAGAGAAGCCGGTCTTATAGAATCTGCACCTGAGAGTGGTGCCGCCGAAAGCGACTACAGCAGCAGGCCTGAAGACAACGAAGAGCCCATCGCGTTAGATCCAGTGATTGCCGCACCCTTCCAAAGTTACTCGGAAAGCGAGGAATTCGACAACTTTACCGAGTAGACTGTGTGGCAGTGATAATAAAGTTTGATTGACGTAGCCTAATTCAGTCATGGTTCCGTATCTTGCTTTACATCCGATAACACTTCAAGGTAAGTGGTAATACGTTCATATCGTCGCCGTGGCTAGGCTTAGTGGGCCGCCCAAGCTTTGTTGACAGGTTTCTGGCACATTAAACTTTTGTTCGCTCAGCATGCGTACGCTTGAGTAAAGCTGGACAGCTCATTTTGCGTCCTTTGGTTGCGAATGACCTGACTGCTCCTACCAGAGGTGCCGTGCTCTAGGCATTCCTTGCTAATCTAAACGTCATTGTGCATCAAACAATACAGCACGTGTGAACCAGCTGATTACCATTGTGAAATTCCGGTCTCGCGGTACCGATCAGCATAAAAGAAAAGCGCAAACCATGCAAAGAGGTGCGGCTTATACAAAGGTGCGACTAATATATAAACTTTTTTGTAAAAATGACTCGACATACGGAAGTGCAACTTATACAACAGTGCGACTTATAGACCGGAAAATACGGTACTTCTCCTCTATTGACATTATTGTTTCGTGTTCCGTTGTTCGATATAATGTATTCCGGTGACAATGACATTTGCATAAAGTCTGATCATGTCATTTTTCGTAAGTGCTCACTCGCACAAGTTTTGGTCTTTGTGAATTCATATTTTCTTGTTTTGGCTACATTTCTTTTAAATAATAAAGTGCTTGCCAATCTGTTCAATGCAAAGTATTTGCTACTGGAAGGTAGTTTCATGGGTTCCAAGAGTAGGCCATCAAGTTGTGTGGCAGATAGGCTTTTTTTGTTACTGTATTTTCCGGACTATAGACCGCACATGGTGCATAGTGTGCAATTAGTGCCTAATCCGAACGTAAAAGTGTCACAGCACCTCTTGAAAATGAATAGCTCATAAAGGAGCTTGTATCATACACAAGTTACCATTAATATACTCTGTTATTCATAAAATTCTTCAAGACATGTCACAGTGAACGATCTAGAAAAATGCAAAAGCTTGTATAGACCACACCTGTGGCAGTCCGCACTAGGAAAAATTTCAACTTTTACAAGTATAGTCTGCAGACCATACACAAAAAATATGGTACTTAGCTTCGAAAGTTTCTCTACTGCAAAATATGCAATTAAGCAACTTGGAGGGTGTTCAGCAATGAAAGTAGACATGCTTGGATCGGACATGTGGTCATTTTGTGCTCAGTATGCAAGTTATGTAAAACAACCTGTTTGTTTGCAGTGAAGGTAAAGGTTAACATCAGTAGTTCCGATTGAATAAACAAGAAAGTTGACAATATGGTTTACCACACTGTCCAACCAATCATTGCCAATATTACAAATATTTAAACATTGCTTAAACCTGCACACTCTACATAAAAGGAATAGCTTTATTCAAACTGCCAAGGGTGTAAGAATACTCATAACTTATGAATGAAAATTGGAATATTGTTATATTCGATTCTTTGCACGAATCAGCACCAATGGCAGGTGCCCTGCACCTGCCATTAGTGTTGTGAAATGTCACTCTGCTCTTCTTAGCCTGATCATCAGCAGTATTGGCTTGTTTGTTGTAGGGATTCTTATGGTGTCCCTTCCCCGATGGCTGTGGTAACAGCTGCGGGTCAAAACGCTCGCCCTCCTTCACCGTGAGCTCCAACCCGTTCGTGAAGTGGAGGGTCCCCTGTCTTGGAGGCCCCTCCCCTCACTCTCTCCCGCGTGGACCATTTTACATTTCCTAGCTCGGATGCAGATCACTGCTGACGGGTGAGGAGGGTTCGCCTCGTCTTTTCCCACTTTTGGGAAGGGGACTCGTCCGGTGACCGCGAAGGAGATAGGACGTGAATCGGCGACTTCTCCGATGCTTCCCCGATCTTGGCTCTCAGGAACCCTGTGACTGGCAGGCAAGGATCTTCTTCTAACCTCGCCGGCACGTAGGGAGGGGGGGGGGGGTGCATTTTGTATGGGGATGTAGTAGTTCATTTTGATAGAGTTTTAATAAATGCTCTTGGACTCTGTCCTTACTCTGGTACATGTGTCTTCTCTTCCACTATATTTGAGAGAGTCAGAGAAGGTGGTTGATCATTGGCACCGACAGAGGTAAATTATCGAACTGACCCACGGTAATGTGGTCCTAAAAGTCACCTATATTGCCACAAAGATATGGGAACCGCACTACTAGGTCTGACATCTCCTTTGAAATTGCCACCGCCGACCAGAGCCGAGGCAGGCACTCGACCACGTCCCCTGGCCTTTCCGTGGCCACTTGGTGAGCGAAATGGACACCCGGGTGCATGGCGCCTGCCTGCCCATCTCGGCCAGAGGATGTCTTTTGCCGCATATGTGGCAGACTGGGGGTCCACGGCGACGGGCATGACCGGTCTCTGTTCCACCGAAGCCGGGCCAACAGCAAGAACGGTGACGTCATCAGGCCCTGGAGCATGGACGATCCGGCGGAACATCCAGACGCCATCCGATGCTTCGGCGCTCGGTTGGCCCGGGACCCTGTGTTTGCTGCTGCTGCCCTGGCAGAAGCCAGACTACGAGGGGTGGCTGCTTCGGCCCCGGCAACTGTGCCACCAAGAGCGCCAACGCCGCCCACCAAGGACCAGGCCGGGCCCAGCGGACTCCAGGACTTGATCGACGTGGACATTGACCTCGACCTGCTGTGACCTGGAGACCGCTGGGCAGGGACAACGACTTCGAGCCCCTTTGGGCACGGGTAAGCCTGCTGTTCCTTTTTTATTTACGAGAGCCGGTGGGCTTCCCTCTTACATCAGGTAGGCCCACCAAGCGTTTAAAGGAGGAGGGATGTGGGGACCGTTGGTCGCCCTTCCTCTATGGCCGATATAACAGCCGTGGCTCAGAGCGCTCGACCTGGTTGCCGTGAGCTCCAACCTGTTCGTGAAGCGTAGGAGAGCCGTCTGGCTTGGGGGCTCTCCTCTTCACTCTCTCCTAGGGGGACCTTTTTCTCTCCCCCGCTCATTCGGGAACCTACCGTAGAATACCGCGCATCCGCCCATTCCACATTAAGCGCCCATTCCCAAATCTGGAAGATCTTAGAAAATATGCACAGTACATTTATATGTAAAATCGATGACTGGAAAGCGCCCATCCCCCATTTTTTGCGATTATATCTAAAGATTGAGTGGGCGCTTGCCCGGTATTTTACAGTAGTTGTTTTGGGTAAGGATGACGCCCGTGGCGTGAGGAGGTCGACGCGCATTCCCGACTTCGGAAACGCAGGGACTCTTCCCGCGGATGAGATAGGGATTGGATGTGTCGCAAAGGTCTTCCTTTGCACATTCTGGACTGCGCTCTTGGGATGGTGTCTACAAGGTGAGCCTTCCAACTGACCTTGTCGGCGCGGGGGCTTGGGATAGTGTGTCTTTTGGTGTTCTATTAAACGCCGTTGGACCCTGTCCTATTGTGGGACGTTCTCCTCCTTTTTGGAGAAGCAATCAACTGTGCGGCTGACATTCGGACTTGCCCGTAGCAGTGTTCTCAGAGAGAAAGCTGCGGGGTGTGCGAGTAAGCTTCAGATGTCCCGATTAGAGACCACCGCTGAACCCTTTGGTTACCTCCACCCGTGACCATTCCATAATGTATACATACACATTTTCAGAAGTCATGTCATATACAAGATTAAAAGAAAGAATATAAACACTTAGGGTCAAGGACAGACAGCATAGTTCTTTCGACTAGCAACAAACATTTACTGATGTCTCCTTCAATACATACAATCTCCCCCAACTTAATAAACTGAAGAAGCTACATGAGAAAACACCTGAAAAAAGAAGAAACTCCCCCAAAGTAAAAGAACAATAAACTAGAAGAAAAAAAAAAAAAGAAGAAAGGAAAAGAACCACTGACAAATTCAAATAGATAAGCCCATTGACTAATTCAGTCAATGGGCTTATTTATTCTTTCCTTGATTCTTGTATTTTCACCAACCCACCTTACATTTTTTTGTCTAGTCTATACACGTAGGATTAAGTGCACATTTTTGCACGAAACTGTTCTTCCATGCTATTGAGTCACAGTGATGCTTCTTTCAAAAAAATCAATGACCGGCTGCTACAGTGCCAGTGTTTTCCACTAGCAAAGCTGAAGTAATAATTCTTTGAAGAAAAGTGCCGAGAATCCAGAAGCCTCGTCTTTGGCATCATCCTCAAGAAGTCAACAAACACCGCAAAGGCAGTGTCATGGCAAGTCTGAACCGCCTAGACAATAAACTCAAACCATTTGCGAGCTGAGCCATTGAATAAAAGAAACAAAAGGGGCCTCAGTCTGCTCCTGCTTTTGCATTGCAGACTTTGACCATTTAAAGATAAATGAACTGGTAAGGGACGAAAAGAAAGTGGTGCTCTCGATTAGAGGCAGTCTAACCTACAACCTGAATATTATTTGATTCATTATCATACACTTCGGTACCACCACTATTCAATTCCTATTTGATCAGAATCAGAAATTGCTATTTGCACACCCCTATAAAACTGAAGGCCACGAGCCTACATAAAAGCAGAGTCCCTTAATACCGTTCTGGTCACGAAACTTCTCCGTCACTCTACGGGAGAGCTTGATATGGTGCCAAGAACGGCCGCTACGCGGCGCGAGCTGTCTTAGGGGGCCATCGCCCCGTCGCGCCCGGCGGAACGCACTGGCAGCGGCGGCAGCCCGAAGGCGTTGTGTGGAGGTTGCTCGCGGTATTCCTTCCAACGAAGTTGTTGCATCAACGTCACGCGAACTTCATGTGCCAGTGCACCGCGTTCAAGGTCGACGGCATGAAAATTCGAATGAACAATGCCTAAGACGTGCTGCAAGACGGGCTGCAGCTCCGGATACAGAAGCAACAAGGAAAAGGCGTCGCTCTTCTGTTTCCCAAGTAGCGCCGAACTTCGGGAGAAGTGGAAGAGAGCGATACCGCGGTTGGAAGCTGGCGGTTTCAACTTCGAAAGCAAGAACGTTCGGGTTTGCGAAAATCATTTTGATGCTAGCGACGTTGTAAGAACCGACGAGCACATCGTGAACGGGGTGGTTGTGTCGCTTCAGCGAGAGAGACCGAGACTTCAGACCGATGCTGTTCTGAGGATTTTTGACGGGCTCCCGGCGTACCTGACAAAGCCGAAACCGCGTTCCCGGCCAGCGATTCAGAGGCAACCAGCGAAGAGGCGGCGCGAATAGTCACCTGAATGCGCAGCAGTGGAATGCCAAAATGCGAACACCGACTCGGCAGGAGAAGCTAGTGACGGTAAGCTCTTGCGCCGGTTTGGTCGAGGCGTTTCTTTGTTCCTTCAGTCGCATGACCCTGTGTTATAGCGGCTGGTGGCATTGAGGTACTTGTGAACAGTGTTATTGATTTGTTCTCAGTGTATTTTGTGTAAATAAACCATGTTTTCAAACTTTCTCCTCATTATGTGCACCTGATGTGAATCTCCCATTCATAATGAAGCAGTAATTTGTACGATATAAAAACGCGAAGGAAGATGTTTAAGAAAATTTGAGAATATTGTGTCTCAGGTCACTCGTATTGTTGAAGAATGGTATACAATTGTGCTGTCTACAAGTATGTTTTTGCAGTTTATGTTTATGTTGCAATAAATAATTCTGCAATGTGATTTTCAAGCAACAAGTATTCGTCGTGTTCACATTTGAGAGTGTGCTTATTCTCTTTTGTGTATGTTTACACCAACTGCCTGGAAAGCCAACAAGCATTCGGTGCTTAGGCAGACCAGAGAAAAATTATGTAAAACAAAAGTGAATAAAGCTGAATGAATGTACACACCTGAGTACTAAGCGGAGTATCATTACCACCAAAGTTCAGATTTATTGCATGCTTTAAATCATTACCGCTCCCCCCCTCATCATCCAAAAAATAAAAAATATATACGATGTGGTACCTCGGTAGTGGCAAAGGTGGTCGAGCAGCTAGCACTGGCATCAAAAGGAACTTCCAGATAAGGCTGCTGTACTTCCCTTCCCGAAGAAATCCTGGGTTGTCGGCCGGTAATTAATGCTCTAAACCAGTGGTCGGCAACCAGCGGCCCGCGGGCCGGATGCGGCCCGCGAGGCAGTATCATGCGGCCCCCAGCCACCCAGCGCCCCCCCCCCTAACGCGGTCAACTAAAAAAGAAGAAAAAATAGATAAATTTGACTAATTCCCTGCCCGTTGCCTGCCTTCTCCTCTCACCCCTACCATGAGCCACCATGATTACACTATTCGGGAGCACATATGTCTGCGAGCAAACTTTTTCACGAATGAAGGGCATGAGAGCCAACTTGCGCACATGAATGACTGACGACAACCTCCACAATGTTTTGCGACTCGCAGTTAGTAGCTTGAATGTAGATGTCCGTAGTTTGGCGAGCGCAGTTCAACACCAGAAGTCTCACTAAAGTGGAGTCTCTATGTTTTCGTGGGAATGTTGTATCTCAAGTCGTGTGTCGTAAAATAAAGAAACTATTCATTTTCGATCTATGTACGTCAATGTGAGTTCGTGCAAGTGCTTCATTTTTTGTTTGTTTTATTTTAACCCCCCCCCCCCCCCGCTGCTTGCCCTCCGGCCCGTTCCGCCTTGACTTCGCGGCGACTCGGCCCGCTGCGCCAAAAGGTTGCCGACCACTGCTCTAAACAGTAAACACAAGGAAACGTCAAGCGAAGGGTGTCCCGTGTAAATTGCGTGGAAAAAAGTGATCAATTAAATGTTAGGCACGAGAAACTCGTGTTTATTCGAAAAACACACTTAATACCGAAGCGAGCGGTCGCGAAAGGGCTCGGCTGCTCACCGCGCCACCGAAACTCCCTGCGTCAAGAAAGCGATCGGCGCTCACAAACGTGTGTCCAAAACAAATGCGCATTTGGGTGCAAACTCAACTGAAAGGTCTGAAATAAAACGTCTAGCTCGACCATTCACTTCATTTGAATACTTGGGTAGCAGCGCGCGAGAGACGAGCCGGATATGAACCGATGCGATCGCCTCTGTCCTGCTTAGTCGTTTTTCATTCGGTTCACCTTCCTCCCCCTATTTGCGGCACTACCAATCACCTACCACATAAACACAATCGCCCTTTGGCCAGGCGCAAATATAAACACGTCGAGCAGATCTAGCATGCTCGCATCGGGAGCATGAGCATCGTCTTTCAACACTTGCGAGATATCACGTACCGCTTCGAGGCATCCTAAGTACTCATATAATTGGGCTATGAGGTAATTATCAACGCAATGCGTTATCGCGCGCTGCGAGAACATTTTAAACGCGCTGCGGTTTAGAAGGTAGGCCCGCACTCCCAAGTAAACTACGCGTGCGTTCCTAAGTAAACAGCTCTCATTCGTCGTCGACACTGGATCCCGTTTCGATTTATTTATCTGGTGGCATTGGCGCGTTCAATGATGTTTAAGAAAGCGTAACAGGAAGACCAGCACGCTCATAATCGCTTCGAAACATCAGCAGCAGTGCGCATACAAGCCCAGCACTCGCGGCGGCTGCTGGCCCCCTTACGACGGGTGGCGCCCCTAGCGAGAAATTTTGTCCCTATATCAACCTTCGGGCGGAGTTTCGTGACCAGAAAAGCATTGAAGGACTCTGATAAAAGCAAGAAAAATATAGGCGATTTCTAACAGCAATTTAAATTATTAGTTTGCCAAGACTCCCACTTAGTTGAAGAAGTTGTTAAGTGAAACATGTTTATTGAATTACGATTTAGAAAGAAGTCACTTCATCTAGCAAGTGTTTTATTGCATAACATTTTACATACTGGAAATGTCATTTCCAGCATTTTTTACTTTTCTGGAGCTGAGACCCAGTCAAGCTGCACTTGCTGCTGCTTTTTGCCCCAGTTTCACTCTCTTAATGAAAAACTATAAAGATTGATGGATTGAAAGATTTAGTTTACAATTTTGATATAACGTAAAATCCCAAGCGATAGCCCACCTAACATCAAGAGCTAATAGTGGGAAAATAGGGAGTGAGGTAGCTTTTGGTGTATAATCAAGCTTAAAAAATTGATATTTTGAGGTTGTGTCCCATTCAAAGCTTGTTATGTTGGCGAGGGGCAACGAAGCAAAGATGACTGTACTTCCCAGTCAGCAATGTCTGCTTATATCCTGCCATAGCTAACTAGCCGCATTTACGCTAGAGGCCATCATTGATCCCAACACTACTATTACTAGGAGTGAGCTATCTTTTGGTGTTTCAAAAATATAGCAAATCAAGCCAAAAATAGGGGTGGGCTATCTTTCGGGGGTGGGGCATCTCTCGGGATTTTACGGTATATTGTTGATACTACCCACAACTCTAATTCTTCTTTCCCACAGATATTACTTAAAAATGTCTGCTTAGTATCCTTGTAATTAGGGGTGTGCAAATACCGAATAGTAGTTATCGAATCGAATACCGAATCGAACTAAGAAAAAAAAGCCGAATATTGAATCGAATATTGAATAGTGATTTTATTTGTAAAATTTTTCAAAGCGTGCAGTGAATGAGATTATTACATGCGCAGAGTATGCGCCTGGTGCAGAATATGCATCTCGTATGGAAGAAAAGCTCAAATGTATAGAAGTTCTGATGAAAAAAAAACGCTGTTGAAGGACAATGGGCGCTAAAGATCCAATTTTATGGCACAAACATAATTCATCTACCCTAAGTGTCACAAAAAACCCAAAGTTGTAGCCACGCATGCCTTTTTTCTCGTTAAAAACACGACCTAACACCGCGACATGTTCTTTTTTTATATTTGTATATCTTAGAAAAGAGACATTTTGCAGTATTTGGTCTCAATTTTAAGGATGAAAAAGGGCACCCGGGATTTTATTTTATATAAAAAAACAGATAGCTGTTAAATCTGAATAACGAGGCTTAAACAATATAATCTGAAGTAAGAAAAAAAAAACATGTGGTTAGGTGGTGCAAGTCACCGTCCAACTGCCGCTATGCATTCATTCCTCCGTCCACCTATGTATTCTGTTTTAGAGAGCCTAGATATAAAAGAGGGACCAAGCGAAACTGAAACCACGGAGATGGCGCCTGCGCAGATTGGTCGTAAGTGCGCATGTTGTGTAATTGCGGGAAAGAAGGCGAGCAAACGGAAGAGCGACGACGCCTGCCTGATCGACGCTTTCGTCTTTTCGTCGCGTCACCTTCTCGCAGTACGGTTAAAAACCCTCTCAAACCTAGGCACACTATTTTTCCGTTCCATTTCGTTACGAATCAGAATTTGCGGCTTGCGGTTCCGAAAGAATGACGATGACAACTCGGCTAGTTTCATCAGCATGGTTAAAACGTTGTTTTCTGTTTGTGATCTTGCGGTCGCCGATTTCTGTGTGTGTGGCAAGTGTGTTCTACATCGGCGCTTCAGTTTGAAACGAGGGGTTTGACTGGTGAAAAGAATTAGGCATGGCGCGGGATTCCGGCCTCCCAACAATTCCTCTCTGGAAGCGGCGCAAACGGGATGCTGCGGTTGTGAATCAAGGTTAGATTGCGTCACAATCATGAGTAAATCTGCGTGCTATAAAGTTTGTGGCGTTCGTTACTTTTCTTTTTTCTAACCTGTGCGTTAGATTTTTGTGAAATGGTAGGACCAAGAGGCGTTTCTCACATCGTCTGTCAAGATTACGGCGCTAACATCGGGAGAAAGAACGGCTCTTTTGTCAGCGCCGCGCGGTCAACCGCTCGTCTTTGGCTGAATATAGCGAACATTCGAGTGACCGAATACTAGGAATTCGATTCGCGAATCAAATTATTCGGGAACTTGCTATTTGATTCGAATTCGTATATTTGAGTATTTGCACACTCCTACTTGTAATTGCCATGTCTCCGGAGTTGTATTAAGCTTGCTTATTATAAAACTGGAATTTTATTGGTGGCTGCATGCATATTAGATGTCTTGTATCACCAGGTTCCCAGGTGTGTCTCAAGCTGCTGTCAAGGACCCGTAGAGTTCAGACTGAGGCTTCTGGTGAGTGCTGATCCAAAAGACCTCGAGTCACCGGTCAAGCAGCCAAGAAAAAAGAGCCGACCCCGACTACTATCCATCAGAGAGCAGTTTTGTTAGGTCTGTATACAGCTGTGCAAGGATGTATTGGATCATCCGTCATGGCTAGGTCATTTGTTGAGATGATGTTCGTTTTTGTGTCACAGGCCTGAGACAGAAAAGCCATCTTTGGTGCTGGAACAGAAGTTCATCGCATTTGAGTCACGCCTCGATGTCCTACTCGAAAAGGGCCAAGTGTGCTGCCCCCATGAAGCATGTGGACAAGGGTGTTGTAGGCTGTAGCCTACAAGTTGCCACCATTTGTATGAATAGACATGTGGGGAATTGGTGCAGCCAGCCTCTCAAGAAGCAAAAGCCCGTTGGAAACATTCTGATGGCTGCCTCAGTTTTGTTTACTGGGAGCTGCATTAAAAAGGCCCTCAGGACGCCGACCAGTATGGGAATTGTGTGCTTCTGCTACAAGACCTTCTTCAACATCCAGAAGGCTTTTCTCCTGCCTGCAATTGAAAAGGTACTTCAAAGTTAAAACCCGACATGCATAAAACCTATTTATTCATTCAGGTAAAGGAGTACCTGGGGCGGACTTATTAATCAGCAGAGCAGGCAGCTGCCTGGGGCAGCAAAATTTAGGATGCGGACAATTTCGAAGGATAGCTAGGGTGGCGGCCACCCTTTGCAACCATACCCTTGTACAGATCATAAAGGAAGCAGGACTGCGCCTTTGACCTGCAGGACTAACCGCTACGACAAAAATAAAGGAAAGAAACGCACACAGCGATCGACTATAAAAAAAATCTCGCTATTTTTAGGGCGCAACGCGTGTTAGTCCAGCATGTTCCCATAGCAGCTGGCGCCATGATTTCGTCATTGGTTCAGACCGCTATCTATAGTCTAAGCTTACGTGAACAAGAGCCGAGTACATCTAAAGGAACAATGCTTCCAATGTGCGCATGACTTTCTCCCGGCTCCCGCAGCCCAAACAAGTGCAAGAAAAAAAAAACCTGCATTGCACTGGCCCTCGATGAAACGAGGCTTTGGTTGTAAAAACAGATGCGAAATGGGACTCCCGCTTGAAACATCAAAAGGCAAGGTTCTGGCTGCGATGAGTTGAACTTTATAGCAGCCGAGCGGGGTTGGGAAAAGAGGGGGGGGGGGGGTCTGCAGGCTGCACTGTTAAAGGCTGCCTAGAGAAGCAAAATGCTAACTCCGCCTCTGAGGAGTACATACTATGAAGGAGACCCAAACCGTTTTGGCTTCAACCTCTGTTTCACGCCCAGTGGCATAATGGGAACCTTGTGTCTTTCAGAAACTGGTATGGAACAAGCAGCAGCACGAGCTGTTCACAGTGGCAGCGGAAGGGCAACTGACCATCGCTGGCAATGGGAGGGCGAATTCTCCTGGACACTCTGCCAAATATGGTACTTACACCATGCTTGATGCCGATCAAAACAAGGTTCTCCACGTGGAAACCGTCCAGGTATGTACAGACATACTATAGGTGCTCTACTTTCTACACTGTCGTAAGCACATCAAATGTTACAGATGCAACAGAATAAATATGTGCAGAGCACTTGTCATTCTTTTTTTTTCTTTTTTTGTAATATCCCATCATTATTACAAAACACAGAAGTGTAGATTACAAAATGAAGAAATGGGATATGGACTTATCTCTGCCTCTGTAGTGACTTTTACACGGTAATTGAAATACATACGCCACAATGTACATGCTATCGAATACCGAGGAAGCGCCGACTAAAACTTTAGAGATAATCACGAAAAACTGGAGGATGGGCGCTTGTAAGGTCAGCGTGCGAAAACGCGGGAGCAGAACATGGTGGGGTGGGCTCTTGCTTGGTCCAAGCACAGAATGCAAAAAGGCAGCTGTTTGGGGCACTTGGCAAATGGACGTTGTTTGCCGAATCTGCCAACGCGTAAAAGCAGAGGACTCCCGCAGAATCATGCACAAAAACACTTCATTCAGAAAAATTTTAAAAGTGTACCATTGATGCACATTTAGTCCTCATCACTCAACTGAGCAAATGCAAGGACCATAGTTCACTAAGCGAGGAACTGACCTGAATTATGTTTGAAGCATTGTTTTGTCCCAGAAAGTGGAACAGAGCCAGGAGCCGTTCCAGATCGTACTCCGTGACCCCAGCAAAGCAAAGCAAGAGGCTCACCAGGAGTCCCGAAGAGGAGCCATCGCACTCGAAGACCAGAAATGCCGGTGCCTGGCATTTCTGGCAACGATCTGCCATCAGTCATATGAGCGTCTGCGGCCCATCTGAGCTGGATTCCATGTTCCCGCTAGAGCCCTTCACCCGTTCCGTCACAACTAGTGCATCTAGCACTGGTCATGGAGAGAATGGCCTCCCACGACGAAGCGCCTGATGTGTCTTTCGCACATTTTAGCAATTTCTTAAAACAGAAAAGTGGGCATTTGATATATTCTTTGCTTATTTTTTAAATGTTCAAAAAATTGGGGGTGGGCGCTTATTGTGAGCTGGACACATCCTCGGTATTTTACGGTTTATTTATTTCATGTTTTATTTGATTTGTGCTGCAGAATATTCTCTTCATTTCAGTCCAATGAAACCGGTGGTAGTTACAACGTGGAGTTGGAAGGCCTCAAGGGGTCTCTCGATATATTCGAGGGTCCTGGTGACAGACAGGCACCCCAAGCTGAATGCTTGGTTGGCACAGGTGCATCCTGACAACTGCCACCTTTTCGACTGCTGGCACATGGGAAAGGGTAAGATTTATAATGGTGTTATCAATTCCAAGTAGTTCAACTATCGTCGTTTTGGATATGATAGTTGCAACAATTAAGAGAGTTATGGCCTACTGCTGTGGCATAACAGTGTAATCTAAACTTCTATCTGCAAATCAGTACTCTCACTGCATGTCTACAGGAAGACAAAATATTAATGGTGTTTTGGTAGCTTTCATGAAAAGGAGGTCTGCCAATTCCAGCAGCGCTCTATTGCTGCCGCATTTGTAGAAGTGTTTGAGGTATGCATGGCAGGTTCCAGCGGACACTGGCATTTCAAAATACCCTAACGGTTCTCCAATGGTTACCCTGACTGCCTCATTTTTACCTTGGGTGCCACATTGCATTTCAGCCATCGAGAAGAAGATGGTTGCAGCTGGAAAATCACGGCACACAGAGGAGCTGAACTCCTGGATCAAGGCAGTTGTCAACCACCTCTACTAGTACACCGGGACAAGTGCCGGGAACCAAGACCTGATCCTGGCAAAGTGGGAATCTCTGGTGGCACATGTGGCAGACATACATTCCCACCCTGACCCTCTCTTCCCAGAGTGCGAGCACAGAGAACTACACAAGAAGTGGCTACAGAAAGGTAAGGACAGCTTTGTACTTTTTGGAGTTCGAAATATACTGATCCCATTTTACCATGCCCACATCATTGTTGCAGGCTCTCCTGCTCACCAGAAGCTGCAGGAAATTCTGTTCTCCAGACGCTTTCTCCAGGACATCTCTCGACTTTCCACATTGACGCAGACATCTGCAACAGAGTGCTTCCCTAGCACTCTGTTGCAGTTTGCACCAGAGCAGGTGCACTTCAGCTACCGTTGCATGAAGGCAAGTTGTGTAAAAAAATTTGTAATTTTTCCTTCAGATGTTTTTCAGTAATGCATTTACTGTTCAGAACCTACCTGGCGGCCTTGCACCACAATGCAAATGCAGGAAGGCCCCAAGCAGTTACTAAGGACGGGGAGCTGCGATGGGCATCAAGTGTCCCAAAGCTAGGAAGGGGCTCGTGGTTTCCGCGCGCAAGACTGACGGCACCTATGGTATATGCCCATGTTCATTTTTGCACAAGATTGGTGCTAATTCTTAAATTACTTTGACCTTCTCATTACAGAGTATGTGGAGGAGCTAATGGCAGTTGTGCTTGACCTCTGCCCAACCATGCTGTCCAACAAGGCCGCTGCTGCAGCCTACCGCCAGGATCCACCTCTATTTCTCTCAAGTGCTTATAAGCATGAGGACAAACAGGTGCTGGTGGAGTGCCACTGCTCTAGGTTTAACCTGCGGCTGATTCTGACAGAGCTGTGGCGGGTACACCAGATTGATTTTGTACAATCCGCCGTCTCTAAGGCAAATTTGGGGGTTTACGTGCCAAACTAACGAGGGCATCTGGTATGCTTCAGCGGAGGACTGAAGATTAATTTCGACCATCCTTTCTTTGTTGGAAGTCAATGCAAAACCTCCATGAACCATCGCGTATGTGCACCAGGATATCTGGTGAAGACCAAGACTCAATGATTAGCTAATTACTCTGTGGCACCTGGCAACTTGCTCGTGATGGTGCTACTCTCAAAGGCCGATTACTCCCTCGTGCACTGCAGCCGAACTGTGGTACAGTTTCTGATCCACTCGTCTGGATGCCCCAGCGTCAATCCCGTGCCCCACCAGCCTGGTCCGTCTGATGGTACTCCCCGTATATGGGAAAAGAGACGGCCGTATGTCCCAAGGAGTTCCACTTGTTGGGACATACGCTACCAATCTTCACTCCTCCATCGAGCTGTTGGCTGGAGTTTAGGCTGCCGTTGTACATAAAACAGGCTGGGTAGGCGGAATGACCAATCGCTATGCCGCCTGTAACACAGGCGGCATAGCAATTGGATTTTTTCAACCCCGACACCACCCAGGGAGCAATCCCCTCTTCCACCGGTGCAGCCGGCCACCAGCCCATCCCCCGGCCGCCTACACCTCAAATCTGCCAGGACCAGGTGGATGCAGTATCCAGTCCGCCCTTGGCGGTTACAACGCAGCACCAGCCGCCCAGGAGGCAGCATTCGGTCAGCCCCCCCCCCCTGCCGCCGCTCCAGTCCGCCTACGGGGCCCCGCACCCCTTTCCCCGACCCACACCCCTGGACGTCCCAGCCTACGCCCAGGCGGCACCCAAGCAAAGGATCTTTACGGTCCACGACCTCCCCACCCGACGAGACCTCGGAGAAGCTTTCATACACGTGCAAAATGCGAACAGGAGCTCCCAGCTCCTGTCAAGAAGGGACATCATCGAACTACAGATCCTCGAGGCATTCTTGGACGTCTGGGACAGCTACCCCCAATGCAGCCCCAAAACAAGCTTCGAGTGTTTGACAGAGTCAGACTCTTATACCATGTTGCCACCTCAGGGTGGAGTGCTGCACTTGACGGCTACGCCGACCCCACCGCCAGTTACTTGCTTGGTGCCCCAGTCCGACGACCGGACCCCCCAGGACTACAAGTCCCACCAGAGCTCGAAAGAATCCCGGCCGCCAGAGCCGAAAGGATAATCCACGAAAGAACCCCCCCAAGGAGGACAAGTGAGTCGGGCATCTACTTCCCTTCTCCCCGTCGGGTCCTACGACCCATCCTCCCCTTACCATCCGAAGTAAACTTCCGGTGGATTTGGGAGGATCTTTTCAAGAGCTCCCACGCACGCCTTCACCCAAACGCATGCACGGTAGCCCGATGGCTATGACGGCAACCATCGGACATGACCTCCCCCACGTGGGAAACCAGGAACTCCGCGAAGTTTCACCCCCAAGGACTCCCGCAGAGTCCCTACCTCGACTCGTTCAGGTAGAACTACCGCCGTCACAGGACGATGTACCAGTGCCTCCGCCCTGTTCTGACTTAGCACGTTACCTTAATGTGCAGGGATCAATTCCCAAACAACTGGACCTAGTGTTGACCCAACCTCGGCCACAGTGGTGTATTGTGGACGGCCAACCCACGTTGGCAGTCATACAAGATGTGGTGGCTCCCCCAGACCTGCTAGCTCAAGCCATGGAAATGGCGGGCGTTCCCATGCAGCGCCCCGACCAGGAGCCACACAACGAGTCCATCCAGGAGCCCGACGACACGGATACGCACCAGATTGCTGCGGAGCGCATCCTCAGGTACCTGCAGGACCATCAGTCCCCCTCGCCGAACAAGAGGGCCAGCCACGACAGCCCCTACAGGACAACCAAGAAGACGAGGACCTCTCCGAGGAAGAAGACACCCGCCGACAGGCGGCCCGCTCAGCAGGCCCGCCCCACCCTACAGTCAGACCTTCCAAGGTCCCCCCTCAAGTCAACTGGGACATGGTGAGCACAACCTTTGGTTACTACCGCCCATGTAACCCCGCTGCCCTTCAGTTTAAATGCCACCGTGCTACTGTGGTAAACAACAAGCCACCCCCCCCCGACCCAAGTCCCCGTTCTCCGCGAGGCCGTTGACTCAATGCTCAAGTCAGGAGTATTAAGAAAAACCCAAAGGCGACCCTACCTCAACCCAATTCAACTAGCCCCCAAGTCAGACACTGAGAGCCGATTTATTTTTAATGCGGCAGCACTTACACCGCATATGAGAGCTCCGAAGTTTCACCTTAAATCTTTGCCAGTTGCCATTTTGGAAAATCCACTACCACGACGAGCTTTTTTCACCAAAGTGGACTTAGCCGAGGCCTACTATCACTTCTCCCTTGCACCTCAAACACAGCAACTGACAACTTTTCGCCTTGACGGCGAATATTTTTCTTTCACTAGACTTCCTTTTGGCCTAAGGCCTGGCCCTTTCGTTATGCAACAGTTGTCGACCGCCATCACTCGGCACCTTCGCGCGGTCGGGGTTTGGGCGTGGAGCCACCTCGACAACTTTCTTCTCGCCCACCCCGACCCCGCTTTCCTGGCCCGTGTGACCAGGGACTTTGTCCACAAGCTACAAAGGTGCGGCATACAAGTAAACCCTAAAGACACTGTCCACGAGCCAACCCAAACGATAAAGTTCTTGGGCTTTTTGTTAGAAGGCCGCGACGACATGATTGGACACACGGGACCCCGCAAGGCCAACCTCACGAACCTTCTGCGGCAACTGAGACAGCCCCTCCCTCTCAAGACGGTACAGCGGTATATAGGACATCTTGTCTTTTATTTTTCTTTGTATCGAGCCCACTTCCACGTGTTGGGGCCGTTGTTTCGTCTCCTCCACCACCCGCGACCACTCCCAGAGACCTACTTGACCACACTAGAAGCAGTTTGGCATGCCCTCCCACACCGGATCCCGTGGAGAATACAATCCCCAACGGAAGCAGTAGTAGCGGACGCCAGCAACTCGGGCCTCGGAGTGGCTACCCGTCATGGCAACCTCGCGATCATCACCGAACCAGCAGTAGACATCTACATCAGAGAAACAGTGGCCTTAACCATCGCCGCACTTGTGGCACCTCCAGGAACTATTATCCTATGTGACAACGCAGCCGTAGTCGCTGCAGTAACCCGTGGACATGGTAGAACCTTGCCATGGCAACTGGCCATGGTCATTTCCATTTTGTTTGTATTAAAGTGCCTTTGGACACGATGGGTGCCCACGGCCACGAACCCTGCCGACGCTCCCTCACGCCTCACACGCACTCAGGTCCCTTTCTGACCAATGAGGGGGCGCCGGCAGGGGGAGCTCCTCTCGCCTCTATAAATAGAGGAGGCGGAGTAAGTGGGCAGTCAGTCGGAGTCCAGCTGGCTAAGGGTAATCAAATATGCTGACCTGTAAGCTGACCTGTGTTACAGGCGGCATAGCGATTGGTCATTCGCAAGAGGGCACACTGCCTAAGTTGCGAGCGGTTTCATTGTGAGCAGCTCCTGTGACAGGTCACGTGCGTGTTCTCTGTTTCGATGGCTGAACCTTACAGTTCGAAGCAGGAGTGTTGCGCCAATTACCTCAAGAGGCACAAGAAAAAAATTGCTTACCGAAGGAACTTTGGAAGCGTGATGGATCTGGACATTGTTTTGTTGAAGAAGCGTCTCCCTGAATGAAGTCTTCCTGTCCGAGAAACGGACTTTGTGTGCATGAACTGCTTCAGCCGTTGCAAGGAAATGACTGCCACGGACTACCATATTTTCCGGTGTATAAAATACTTTTTTCCAAACTTTTCGGCGGTGCGTCTTATATACTAATTCTTACTTAGAAACTTGTGAAAAGTGGGGGATGCGTCTTATACATAAGACACACTTGTTTTTCACAATTTTCAGTGGTGTGTTTTATACACAGGTGCATCTTATATACTAATTTTTACTTCGAAGCTTGAGAAAAAGGGGGGGAGGGGTTCAGCTTATACACAGGTGCGTCTTATACACCGGGAAATACGGTATTACACCAAAGATGAGCTGAATTGTACACAGCAGAGTATGAACAAAAAGGACGTCGCTGGCATCATAGTGGATGGAATGAGACAGCATATTGCGAGATGTTTGACGACGCGGTCAATTCGCGAGGCTTATCGGATGTATAGGGCAGCCCACCCGGACACAGCCATCGGCGTCATAAAAGTCTATTCTTTGAAGGCAAAATGCATTGTGCACATCCCCTCGCATAGAGTTTGTGTGTGTGTTTATTGTGCCAACACAAAGCTCGCTGTGTGCGCCCCAGAAAAAATTACAGGTGTCAAAAGGAGCGCCGAAGACCTCCGTGACCTTCCTCTGTGCAGTCCACCTTCTGCCAAGTGTTTACTTGGAGAGTGCAGGGCACGCCCCTCTGTTGGGTGTTTTGAGGCGCGCAACCTTAGAATTTCAGATGAGGGAGTGCTTTACGCAGTCTGGGAGAAAGGCAATCTAATAAAGAAGGAAGTGAACCCGAATATGTTTCTGGAGCACCTTCAAGGGTGTGTCAGGAAGAGGACATCCCACAAATATATCAGGCGCCTCCAGGGAAGGCGATAAGCGATGAAAGGAATTTTCTGTGGAAATCTAGCATTGTTCTTCGCTTCAATTTCGTGGAAAATTAGACGGTTGTCCTGCCTGAGGAAATCCAGTCGTAGCGCTTGAAAAAGAGTCAAGTCTCTATATTCACCTGCGTGGTCACGACGAGCAAAAGAACCCGCATCTGTGCCATCTAAAGTGACGACATGTGCCACGAATCCGCCCACGTATGCTACGCTGTTAGCAAGATGCATGAGTGGCTCGAGGACAAGATTCCAGAGTATGCTCATGTGACCTGCGTCAGTGATGGTGCAGCAAGCCACTTTAAGAACAAATACCAACTACACGAGCTGCAGAGCAAGAAGTACACGTCAGCGAAGTGGATTTTTCTCCGCAACTGGACATGGCAAGAGTGCCTGCGATGGAATCAAGGGGTTTCGTTAAGCACCAGGCAAATGGTACAACCCTCGAGGGCCCACCACGTCGGTGATCAAGTAGGCCTCAGAGATGGTTGCCCCGCTGAACACATGCCAAATGTGAAACTAATCCACCTCCCAAACCTCACGTCAACACACTCAGTGACATGAAAGCAAAAGAGTGGGACTCTGTTTCTGCTGTGCATGGAATTAAGTCCTGTCATTTGTGGCAGTGTACGCGGTCCGGCACTTTGCAACCACAGCTGTTCGAAGCAAGATCTGTAGACACAGAAAAGATACATCTTTTGAAAGTAAAGTCTCCTAAAACTGCGAAAAGCAGATTGAGGTCGTGAGTTTGCAGTGCCACTGGGAAGAAACGAACAGTGATTGCTACGGGCAAAACGGGAAAAAATGTTCCTCCCCAGAGTGCCAGGAGAGCGCCGTGACCGACTCAGGTCAGCGTCCGGCAGAAAGGATGCATGTGACAAGCGCCGGATGTGCGCACAGGATCTTAATTCAATAAACTCGTTTCAATTGTACCACTTTCAATATGCATTCTTTGTTATCACTAAACCTGGTCATCAGCAGCCCAGTTCGCCTACGAAGGGTAGGCTCCGAAGTTCCCTGATTCGAGAAATCTCTAGTGAAATTGTAGATTTGTGCTTCAAACTCATCTGTAATCTTTTGTATGAAATATTTCTCAAAAACTCCTGTCACAGTGCCTTCTGTTCACAGACTTCCCACAGTTTTCGACACATTTTTTGCCCTTGTTTGTAATCGACAACATCCTATCTTTCTCTACTCCCGTTACAGCATTTCTGTATATTTAGCGCTCTGTCAATTCAAAAATACAAAAATATTGCAAAACATTTTTGAAGGGCCTGATAGGACAGATTATGAGCCTTGACCTGTGAAGAGTAGAAGAAAAATTAAGATGGCCTTCATTTTAAACTGACTTTCCAATTACTGCAAAATCAGTAACCTGTCTACATTTGAGTGAATTTTTTTAGAAAGATTGTCGTTTTCAATTTCAATGACAACTTATGCGAATATTAAACACACGCGTCCAAATCTATTAAAAAATTTCAGATTCCAGTCTTTTAAGATTTGGATCCATAAAGCTCTGAATTGCTTTGTAATCAATAATACAAGTTTACCTCCTATTATTTTCTGCACAAAAAAATTATAAAGCTAAGGAGACAACAGGTTTTCTTTTATAAATATTCAAAGGGACGGTTTCACGCAAGTCGCAAAAATGTGAGCGCCTTAGTGATTTTTGTTCCTCAAAAGAAATTTTATTTTCCACAGAAAATGTTTTATTATGTTTTTGCAGGTGCATAAGTAAAATATACCTTTTGGTAAAAATAAAAGTTGTCAACCGGACATGGTCGTTTGATCCTACCTGAAAACACCCAGAGCACTTTTATTGACACCATCAACTGTCCCAATGGCAGCAATCCATTCGGAATAAATGTACCAAGATTTCTTTCGAGGAGAAGTAAATAATGTCGTCAAAATAGCATTGCGCAGCATGAAAAGCGTTCACAAACCCCACCCCTTTTAAGAGGATACCGGGTTACCCTTCAGCTGCTCAACGCTATAACATTGGGAACAATGCACATGAGCCTCCTCCAGTATCGCTTGTTAAAGACAGCATAGATCAGTGCTGTGAACTACGTTACAGTCAGCCGCCACACCAGGAGGCAGTCGAAAAAGAAGCATGGAAAGAGCAAGCTTCCGGACTCTTGGTTTTCTAAGATACTGAGAGTTTTGAACACACGAGTGCGAGAAGACTGAGTTGCTCTCCGTGAGAACGCAACGCAAATGGCTCGCATGCATTGGCCAGAAACACGTTGTTGAAGACGTCGACAGACACCGAGTATGTTCGAGGCACTTTATCTCGGATAAGTGTCAGCACAGTTTGCCATTGCCCGACATTAATTTAACATGTCGCATAAGCAAGCTGGAGTAGTTTCAGTGAAAGTTAAATCGAGGCAAAAAAAGATGCCGAAAAACCTAAAATGTGAGCTTCTCATCGAAGGAGTGGCGGAAAATCGGCGTCAAAAAGAAATCTCGGTTCACGGGTTCTTCGCCAAGTCCTCGACGGCGTGGCGGTCGACACTGCGACCCCTGGTCGTGTACCACGGATCAACGTCCGACGAATTTCGTGTATCTTCGGGAGTGCCTCATGGCTCGGTCCTAGGACCCACGCTCTTCTCGATATATGACAATGACATGCCAAAGCACGAAGGTACCCTCCTGGTCATGTACGCAAATGACACCACCATTCTGGCCCGTCTGGATTCACCTTCATCCTGCCTTCTCCTTCAAGACTACTTGACGCAGGTCGTGGACTGGTCCATTGCCAACCACCTCAGATTTCAGCTACGCCAAAAGTTCCGCTATGCGCTTCAACACCCAAAGGAGAGTGCAGCCCCGATGGTCCTTGATGTCTGGCACATCTCTACCGGCGGCTACATATCTCCAGATTCTGGGGGTCACGCTCAATCCCACTCTCGACTTCGCCATCCACATGTCGAGCATTGTGGCAAAGGCACGCAGAACTCTTGGATGCGTCACCAGAGTCTCGCGCTCTTGTGGCCCGGAGGCGTTGCAAGTCCTCTATGCGGCGCTGGTGCTCCCACGCCTCGAGTATTGTGCGTCCATCTGGAGCCCGCATCAAACTCACCTCACACAGTGCCTGGAAGGAGTTCAGCGTCGTGTCGTACGACACGGACACTCGTGGCGCGAACCCGTTGGCCACTTGCCAAGTCACAGTCATACGAGGATAGACTTCGGGGAGTGAAATGGCACTCTCTTGATCACCGGCGGGTCGTTGTGCATGTCAGGCTTTTGTGCAGACTCCTGGATGGCTCAATGTGCGATACATATTTGGAGTGTTGTTCGGATCAACAGCAGTTCTGGGCAACATGAGCAGCTATGGGTGCGCACACTCCGACACGGCCACCCTTTTGTCCCAGCTGCGGTTGAAGTCACATTAAAACAAACGCCTTGTCCCTGTCGTTTGTGTTATTTTCTATTGTCCCTGTCTGTTTGCACTTTTCAAACCTTATACCTGCAATTGAAGCTTTCCTGGGGTCTCTTTAGACATTAGTGTCCCTATACCTCAAGACAGGCAGGACTCTGTGCTTCTGTGTGGTGCATTATCGCGAGCCCAGGGCAACCAATGTCCCTAACTCATCACGTGCGGGGGTGTCACAGTAGGGGGCGGACGTGTGTGCCTCGTCTTCTGATGAGCTGATTAGTTTGTCCTCGGTGACTGCATCGGCGCTTGCGTCTTGGTGCGCATGCTGGGCCAGCCTGCTGAGTGGCCTGGGGTCGGCCAGTAGCTTTGACCTGACAGCTCGGGCCGCCCTGCCGTGGTTCTCCAGGAGGTCAGGAGTGCTACGGACTGCTTGGGACCCGACCTGCGGGACATTCTTCAGCCAATGTGAGAGTTCTCTTCGTAACACTTTCCCTTTTGCCCTCTCTTACTGGGGGTGACGATGCCCCCCCTCCCTTTCACCACTGCAGCTTTCATGAGGGGGGGGGGCGCCAGCGGAAGGGGGCCCTCCAGTTGCCCCTTAGTGGGGGGGGGTGGGGGGGGGTCTCTGGCAAAGAGGGCTTTCCCGGTTGTTTGATTGTTTGTTCTCTGGTTTTTAATTGTTTTGTTTCCTGGGGGCTCGGCCAGCAGACGCTTTCGCGTACAGGCTTTGGCCATTCTGCTTCACCTCGCACGCCCTCTGGGAGACAACCCGCTCTTTGTACAAAGATTATATGTATTACTATTATTATTATTATTATTATTATTACATAGTTTATGAACAAAATGTGAGATGTGAATTTCCAGCAATGATGACCTGTTCTTTCGTAAAGAAATAAAAACGGTTAGCCTGAGCATTTGTGAAACTGCCATGAAAAATTGTTTCGGGAAGGGATGAGAGGGCGAGGAGGAAGTAAAAGGGGCAGGTATAGGTGAAACTGGTTCACCTCCTGCATCAAGTTGCCAGGACGGTGTTCGTATTCAAGATTCT
Source organism: Ixodes ricinus (assembly GCA_037355805.1). NCBI lineage: Eukaryota > Metazoa > Arthropoda > Arachnida > Ixodida > Ixodidae > Ixodes > Ixodes ricinus. The sequence goes on along the minus strand of JAZHYW010046064.1, from coordinate 73,200 downwards.
TCCCCGGCTCACTGATTACATGGTCATGGCTTTAAAGGACACATGCAAAGGAAAAAACTTTTTTTTAAACAGGCTACATAGAAAAAGAATACTATAAAACGAATTTACAACGAAGAAAAAAATTTTTGAGCTATATTTATGGTGCAAAACGAATTTGCAGTTGGCACCTGCGGGAGCCGCTGCTAATCACGTAATAGGCCCGCGCGCCGCCGTGCTGCGTCACCGCCGCCGCAAAGTCACGCCACTGCCGCACGCTGAGCGTTGTGCGATGCCGCTTCAGTGCGTTTCTCCACGCCGCCGTCGCGTGCAAACGTTGCGCACAGGTCTATCACGTCTGCTTGCGCTTTTCCAGGAGTTTCCTTTGGGCTCTAGAAGTTACTTATTAATCTTAGTTTTTTGTTATACTTCAAACAAAGATGAATAAGTTACTTTTAGAGGCCATAGGAAGCTTCCGAAAGAGCACAAGCACCACATGATAAATAAGGGCCAGTCACGTGATAAATAAGGGCCACTTTTCCGCGGCGCCCGCGGGCGCCAACTACAAATTCGTATAGCGCCGTAAATATAGCTCTAAAAATTTTTTTCTTCGTTGTAAAATCGTTTTATGACATCCTTTTCCCATCTAAGTTGTTTAAAAAATGTATTTTTTTTCCTTTGCATGTATCCTTTAACCCTTTGATGCCCACAGTAGCTCAGGAGCAACACTCCAAAGCATATTTTTTTTCTACATACCAAAGACGCCGGGAGCCGCGAATGCCAATTGTAGCTCTCATGCAACACCTAGTGTTTCGCCACCTACAACATAGATGGCAACACGCGCCTTGATTTTATTCTATACCCCAACTTGCTTGCGTCGGCAGCCACGTGTTGTTGAATGCTCTGCCAATGTAAGTACTATTCTAAATATGATATTACCCAATAGTCTTTCGAGACATAAGCGTCTGAATGCAATCTCAACTCATAACGGAAAACGTTCATTAACGAATATATTAGTTTTTGTCTGGTTTGGCTAACCCTAAGTGGAACACAAACTTTTGTAGCTCTGAAGCTACATTGGGCGTTCATGTTACTATAGTGGTTTCTTCGTGGTTCAGTCTTACTTCGATGTATGTTGTTATATTGCCATATACAGTATGGATATTCAGTGTAATATTTAAATACTGTAATAGTTACATTCTCATTGATAAAAATATTCGAATAAAATATATTGGTGTAATATTTTTTACTGTCCAGGTGAGTGGTACCAGATGAAATGGACACCTTACTGAAGAAGAAATTCAAGAGCCAATATTTTCGCCTGATGGGGATATTTCTGATATGGAGACTGACAGTGATCCCGATGACCCTGACTATGACCCTGCGGCTGACCTTCAGTTTATTGATCTCTGCCCTTTGGAAGTCGTGAGGGACACTGATACCTCTATGAACGCTCAAGGGGAAGCGTGCTTACCACACAGGCCATCAGAGACACTATCAACCAAGCCGTCAGTTCCTCCTCAAGCCCGGATGGCATCAAAAAGAAAGGATTCTAGAAAATCGATACGAGATGACATTGTGTTCACTGATCATGAGTGGAAAGGATCACTGCCACCCCCACCCGAAGAACTTCCCACTCCATACGAGTACTTTGCGAAGTTCTTTGATGAAATGATGTGCGAAAGACTCACATTTGAAACAAACCTCTACAGTGTGCAACAGACTGGCAAGAGTTTGGGTGTTACTGGCGAAGAGATGAGGAAGTACTTGTCTATCCTTGTGCTCTGTGGTGTTATAAAAATGCCGCAGTTCAGAATGTTCTGGCAGGGTGGGACAAGATATGCACCTGTTGCAGACCTGATGAGCCAGAACAGGTTTGAGGAGATACATCGCTTTTTACGCATGAACAACAACATGGAGCAGAAACCAAAAGGAAGCGAGGGACATGACAAGCTCTTCAAAGTCCGTCCCATTATAGACGTGCTCCGACAGAACCTAAGACTGGTGCCACCAGAAGAAAAAGAAAGCATCGATGAGCAAATCATACCATTCAAGGGCCGCAGCCAGATGAAGCAGTACATCAAAGCGAAGCCACACAAATGGGGCTTCAAGGTGTTCACGAGGGCCAGCTCGTCGGGCATAATGCACGATTTTGTCATTTATGAAGGTAAAGGCACTGCAACAGTCCATGGATTAGGGATCTCTGGAAATATCGTTCTTGATCTTGTCAGGGACTTGCCACAAGGGATAAACCACAAAGTTTTCTTCAACAACTGGTTTTCCAGTTTGAGTCTGGTTGACCATCTAAAAAAGAGGGCTACTTGTCAGTGGGAACTGTCAGGTCAGACCGAACTGAAAAATGCCCCTTGGCTCTGGACTCTGAACTAAAAAGTCAAGTTAGGGGTGCCGTGGACTACAAACTAGATGCTGAAAGTGGGGTTCAAGTCATCAAGTGGCTCGACAATGCAACTGTACAGTTGGTGTCAAGTTACGCTGACGTTCAGCCTACTGACTCGTGCACCCGTTGGAGCAACAAAGAAAAAAAACAGATAGAAGTGACTCGACCAATTGCAGTAAAAGAGTACAATGACTCAATGGGAGGTGTCGACCTCGCAGATATGCGAGTTATATCGCACCGACCACAAGTCACGAAAGTGGTACATGAGGATCTTCTACTGGACCATTGATGTGTACATCGTGAATGCCTGGTTGCTCTACAAGCGTTATTGCAAGGCGACAGACACCCGAAAGCCACTTTCGCTGCTAAGTTTCAGGATGCATGTGGCTGAGGCGCTTGGCTTGAGAAATGCCAATAAACAAAAACGGCAGTCTCGTTCAGAGGACGAAGCATCGCCAAATCAAAACGCTAAGCATCCAAGAATGCAGAAGCCGGTGGACGATGTTCGGTACGACGGTGTTCAGCACTGGCCAGTCATTGGGAAAAAAAGGCAACGCTGCAGGTCCTGCTCAAAAGGATTCAGTTTCCTCTACTGCAGCAAGTGCAACGTGCATCTCTGCCTGATCCCCAGCAGAAACTGCTTCATGGCATTTCACACTAAGTAGTGGTCCCGAATGCCCAATGTGGCTCAGGAGCAGCATTCCACAAAAGCATAACCATTAAAGCCAATTTGTTTTATTTTTGTTGCAAATCGTTTTTTTACTTGTTTTGAATTATCCCAGAAAGTTTCATCTCATTATTTCATCGGGAAAGTAGTTTGGGCATCAAAGTAAGGCGTCGAACCCTCAACAGGATGCTTACTACTGCCCTGAAGAGAATGTCGGCAGTGCGAATTCTCAATGTGGAGGAAGGACATTTGCTATGCTTTATGGGAGGATGACACATACTCTTTTTTTTTAATCAAGTGCTTGCCTGGGGACATGGAAAGCCCCTGACTGCTCTATAACAAAACAAAAAAAACGAAAGCTGAAGAAACCATTTATGGGTAAAAAAATAGTAATAGGAGCTGATAAAATTAAGAAAAAAGAAGTTTTTTTTTTATATACATTTCACACAGGACAGAGTTGAGAACCATGTTGCTGCTTTGTTTTACACTGTATGACCAAAGCTTTTCTTCATTTCTATTGCAGCAAAATTTCTTGGATGGATTTGGATGCTACAAGAGGCTCGTGTTTGCAACTGATGAATACCCACTGTCCAAGGACCATGGCATCAAGGAACTGCCATTCATCTTTTGCAAAGCTGCAGCAAGACTCTATGGGCCCTGGATTGCTGTGCCTGCTAATTCCCGGATGCTGTTCTGCATCTTGACATGCAGCAGATGTGGTTCAAAGGGCTATGCAGGGGATCAGTGCTTGCCCTTTAGGAGTCGTTGCTAGCCACAGTATGTTCTGTGCTACACTTTTCAGTAACTTACTTGCACGCACTACTACAGCACACATTGTTCATCGGCACTAGTAGGTGTCATGCCACAAAGCAAATTCTTTTTTTAAGTTTTATTGCCCGACATTTTTTGTAGTCCTAGTGCCGTGCATGTTTTAATTCCATTAGGTTCCCGTGACCTGGCGGTTCCCGCGCTCTTCGCATTCAATGTAGATTGAGAGTCCCCTTGAACTGTGGGATCAAGCCTTGCCAAATGGCCTTTTTAGGGCGAACCCCTTATTGCAGAGTCTTGACTCCTCTTTGCTCCCATCCCCTTCTGTGTCTTACTGTAATTCTTAAAATAAAATACAGTCAAACCTTGTTATGACCAACTAGCATCGCGAGCTGAAATTTGTTTGCTGTATACAATATGCGGTATAAAAGTATGAACACAATATTGACGCAAACTTTCCCACAATCGAGCCCGTGCAAGGATGTGCACAGTATTACAATATAAAAACATGCTATCACGGGCCTTGAGATCATTACCAGTCACTGCGCAGCATTAAGAAAATAGTTTGGAACATGACGATATCAATTTGCAACTCGAGAAACAACGTTAGCTGGATCCATGATTTAATTTATTTGAAGAAAGACGTGATTTTGGGCTGGTGCCTCTTCACAGGGTTTTTGAGAATGAAGCCATATACGAGAGTGCCTCCTCCACTTCAGGGGCCAGATTCACGAAGAGCTTCTTGGGCTATGACAACTTAGCTAAGAAGTTCTTAAGTTACGCACATCGTAAGAGGAGGCGAAATCAGTGTTCACAAACGCCTTCTTGAGCGAGAGGAGGAAAGCGACATCGTTTTACGCTCAAATGACGACTTCCGGTGTCTCGCCAGTTCCCGAATATTGCGAGAGTGAGCTGTTGCTATGGCGACAGCATGTCGGGCAGCTCCAACAGCCAACCGGAGAGCTCCATCACAGCTCGTTGTTTAAAGAACTAGCGTGACAACGACAACGTGCTCGCTCATCTCCACTCCGTGCTGAGCATGTCGGCGCAACTTCCAGAGAAATGTGTTCGAATGACCAATTTTACGGATGCGGAAATCGATGCATTGGTGGACGGCTACGAGGCCAACAAGATAGCAGTTGACGCGAAAGGTGATGGTCCGTACGGCACCCGGGCAAAGCAGCGGGCGTGGGACCAAATCACCGCGTCGCTTTTCGCTGTGTCTGGGATCCGGAGAGATGTAGCCGAAATCAAAAAGAAGTGGTCCGATCACAAGAGTGCCAACCAGATTCGCGGTAAGAATCGCCATATTTTCTGTACAGCTAGACTCGAAGCAGTGTGTTGTATCACCATATCGCATTGGCAAGGGGCCACTGTACGGCGAAGCCAGAATGCCACGTGAGGTGGCTCGAGGCTCACCGGCGCCGAGGAGCGCGTCATCAGCCTCCTCCACGATGATGTGGTAGTCGGAATCGACTGCGGGTTTGGTATCGGGGTGCAATAAGGTTGATAGTTATGTATCGGGGTGCCGCAGTTGGGTGAGCCCCAAGTTCTTAACAAAGCCCTAGAGGCCCGCGTTTGTTCATGGTGCTTAACGAACAGTGTATGAGACTAAGCTCCGTCGGTCCGCTGCAGGACGTGCGTTTTGAAGCGAGCTCAGACCGAGAGTTTCAACCTAGGACCATAGTCGATCACTTGTATAAGAAAAGTTGTTAACTGATTACATTTGCTTTGTGCGATCCAACTATCCGTGCAGGTGTTCCCGCGTCCCCCACACTTCGCATGTGATCTCCCCTGCAGGTGAGTTTCAATGTCGAGTTTTCACGAGTTCGCGAGATGATTGCAATGTATTTTCACTTTTCGTTATAGATACAGATGCTGGACCAAGTAGTGCCCCAGATATAGATGACATGATCCTTGCAATATAAGTGAACCAATGAAAAAAAGTATGATATATATGTGCAGCGACACCTTCCGTTACTTCTTTTCTAGCGAAAGGGTGGAAACGCAACTAACTGTCTGACCAGAGTGAGTTACTATGAACCGCACTATGGTTAAATATTGGTGTATAAAAATGTTTACATTGCTCACATGAATATTCAGTGCTTCCCATCAAGTTGTGTTAGCAAATAGTTCTAGCAAATAAATATAGTGGTAGCAACCACACATGAATGCTCAGTTCGGTTTACTATAGCTAGGGTTCCGTGTTTTTGGCATCTACACCAGTAAGCCCGGAAAATCAACCCCCGAGCTGGTTTTCTCAGAGATAATTCAGGAAAAAATAAAATAATAAATGTCCTCATGAAGCTTTGTTGGACCAACCACTGTCAGTTTTGCATCATGTGATCAAGCTTTCTGCATACTCATGTCCAGGACCAGGCAATCAGACAGGTGATTGATTAATCCTGTGAAAATGTTGTATGCAGTGCCTTGCGAGCTTAATGGTGAATGAAATTTAGTAATGACGAAAGATTGTCAAAAAGCGTATTTTGTCTTGTTAAGATGGAGGCTTGGTTATTCATCCCTTGGAAGCAACAGTGCCCAAGACAATCACATTTAAAAAACAGTAACACAAGAAACGACACTTTCACAGTGTTGGCAAGCAACTCAGCGGTATGTTTCTTCTTCCCCTTCTGTGCCGTTAAATGGAACAATTCAAAACCCTTTGCTAGCATCTCTCAGTCACAAGATAGACCCTGATAAAGCTAAATAAGAAACGCTTGCATGTTTGTCGTCTAACCTGGCTATCCTCTCAGCCTCAATAAACTCCCCATGTTAGCTGGTTCCCATTTTTGCCTATTACGGTGCCATTGTTTAGGTCTGCACAACAACAGAAATCCTGGGAATAAAATTCTAGGTTTCTAGAAATTTCTTTATTGCTGTTGCAGTTGAGTACTCGTAGTCTGTGGTGGGCAAACAAAAATCCGCGTTTGTCCAATACCACCTGTGCATTATGTCATTACTAGCAAGTCTCCAACCCATCCCAATCAACATACATGGCAAAGCTCAACGAGAGTCTGTGGCAACGTGGTGACCACGTGCGTCTTGGCGTCGCTGCATGCCAGCGTTGCACTCACCGAGAGGCAACACGTATGCACCGTGGATGCGGACACGCGCTAGATGGTGCTGACTAGATCAACTAGTTATAATGTTTCAGGAGGTAATGCACATGCCTTGTGTTCCAGGTGGTATCGGCTTGTCGTACCATAGGGTCTAAGGTATTACAGGGCATTCCCATAGTATGTCAGACTACAATTCTTTTATTGGTTTCAAAAGCACCCAGAGATGCCGAGGAAGACATATCGCAGCAGCAAGAGCCACGGCTGCTCGGGCCGCGGCTGCCCAAAATCACCAATTTCTCAAATGCGGAGAGTGGCGTTAGGACTCCCCAAGAGGTCAACAAAGTGAGTATGCTTAGAACAGCCCAGTACTATAACATGTGACATTACAAAATTTGATTGCAAAGGACAAAGATAGGGATCATTTCTATTTCGTTCTTGAGGCTTGGCCTGCATGTTTGTGCAATATGGTGCTCCAGTTCACTTTTTCCACGCTTCACCACCTATGGCAGCACACATTAATGCAGTGGCCTGCTTTACTGTCACTTGCAGCATAATACGCAAAGTTGTCTGTCGAGAACAACAGAAATAGATGTAATGCATAATAAACCCATTCATCCACCGGGGAAACTATTTCAATGTAGATTTTGTTTTCAATACCTCACGTACGTCCTCCACCACAGGGGAAAAATAATTTAAATAATTTTAAATATCTCTCATGTATCGTAAAGCTCACATATAATGAACAAAGACATGAGGCTTAATGTTTTGGGAATGTGTACAGGTGCCATCAGAGCTCACCTATACATGTTACGAAATTTCCACCCATATTGAAAAAGTGACCAATCAATATTTCATTACAGAGAGCAGCGGCGAAGACACGGGCCGGGAAATTCTGGAATCTCAGCGAGCGATTCTGGCACAGCTCCACGAGCTAATTCTTGCACAGCAGCGGCAACGGTCAGCACTACAACAGCTTGTTGCGCTGAAATCCTACAAGTATGGTGTGAAGTTCGTAGACAACAACATTGTTGGTTAATGAAGGCATTATTAGAGACTGCTAACTGCCTGGGACTTGCAACAAAGATGTAACTCTCTTGCGATGTGTGTGGCATTATCAACAGTGAGTGGTCGTCCGCAAGATGCGATGGTGCACAGAAGGTGACCCCTTTTAAAGTCAGCATGTGCGCTCTGAGGGCCGTGCAGTCCATTGGGAAAAAGCAAGCAGCAATTGACTACATCTTCTCCTAGATGAATATCTGCCACTGAGGGCTTCACTATAAGCCTACCAGAGGCTGCAAGGGAACTACAGCCACCCTGCTACTACATCAGCAGCCACAGAGATCGAGACAGAAAGTGCACAGAAGGTAGAAGAGATCTACAGGGAGCTATGCGGTGCACCAGGAAACATTGATGTCACGTATGATGGAACATGGTTGACCACGGGACACAGTAGCCATCTTGGCGTGGTGTGGGTAATTGAACTCTATTCCGGCCTGGTCTCGGACCACTGTGTCTTATCCAACTTCTGATACGGCTGTTGTGATGGCCCCAAGCCTGGTGAGAGCCAATGCCCACAGTAAAGCCGGATACGTCACAGAAATATGAGGAGGGAAAGCGGACGAGGATGAGGTTGCGGCCCAGAGAGTCAACAGAGAGATCGGGAATGTCCGCGCGAGAATTCGCACGACGGAGTCAAAAAGCAGTTCTCGTGGAGGCGCGAGCGAAGGGAAAGAGTGTCGCGCTCCCTATGTTCTTGCGAAGGTACTGTCATTCGCTTTGCTCCGGATCGCCGGTTCGCAAGTATTCAAACATGGCCGCCTCGAAGCACAAGTTGGTCGGAATGGCCCTGCTTATCGACAAAACTCTCGACTGTGACAACGCAAAAAGAAAAGGCCATTCAAAACACTCTAGTGCCTGACCTTTGCCTGACCGATCCGAAGGCGTTCCGTGGGCTGTTGCAGACAGACGAGAGCACGTTTGAGGAGTTCCTGGGCTACGTAAGGCTTTTAATTGAAAAAGAAGACACAAACATGAGGAAGTCCATCAAGCCCGACACCCGACTGGAACTTACCTTGACGTTCCTAGCCACAGGTGGGTTCAGCTTTCTTCATTGCAACACCCACACAAAACGACCATATTCGAGTCCGATTCGATGGCATCGAACGCACTTTTACAATCGCAGACCGAGCCTTGGTTGTCCTACTCTCTGGTATTCCTAGAGAGGTGGGTTCAGCCTGTAGCCTCTAGTATTGGGCATACATTGACGCCATCGACCGTGCGTTGTAACTTGCTAATATCCCTGAATGAACAGTTAAAGGACATCAGAATTACTGTGAAGGCTGTCATATGCAACCTAAGGGCCTTCAACATCATATTTACATTGTCAATATGCAAAACCAACTAGCCCAACAGCTAATATTGATACAACCTCCAACGTCAGCTTGGCATATCAGTTGGGTGTGTCGGTCAGTTAGCCATCTTTTATTGTAAAAAATTAACGTATCTCCTCCATCTTCGATGTTCGACTCCTGATAAACACAGCTCGGAAAAATGTGCAAGCACACAGGCTTCACATGAAAAATTGAGTTGTGGATTGGTCGTGCATAGTACAGTTATACCATTCAACCACACGAGATGCGGCTACGATTGGCACCAAAGCTGACTGACCGGCACATTTACCAAAAGCCTTTTAATAACATGAAAGTCAAACGGCCCACACAGGCTTTGAGTGCCTCGGTATGCGTTGCACTGTTGTCTCTTGTGTACGCAAAAGAACTCCCGGAGGCAGCCATGTCTATGGCATACTTTTGCGATCGAATGGACAAGGTTCCTGACTGTTCAAAACTGTTCGAGGTGCAAAAAATAACGGAGCAAAAGTTGCGACACGAAATCCAGAAGGGAAATTCTGAGTTAGTTGACTTCCTTGAGGAGCAGCTTCCTTGGATTGCAGCGTGGAGGTTTGAGGGGAGACACCAGCCACAAACCATCATAGGCTGGCAAGTTACTATTAAAGTCATCCTGCTGCTCTGGGAAGATGTTTCTCATAACTATGACTTCCAGTTTCTGCTAACCCGGCGACTTCAGCAAGATCCGCTTGAAAACATGTTTGGACGTAATAGGCAGATGTAAGGCTGCAATACAAGTCCCAATGTGTCTCAGTTCACTTCTGGGCTGAAGCACATTGCGATTCAGAAGCTTTTCAAGCTTTCAGAAAAGGGTAATGTTGAAGACGACGGGTCTGGGCCCCTTCAGGAGTTGCCGCCATTTGCGCTTCAAAGTGCATCAATTGCAGACATTGTTGAATCTGTCCCACCCGACAACTTTCCTCCGCTAGACAACACTGCGGAACTGGCGGCACATGACGACTCCCACATCATTGCTGAATCTGCCACAAACTATGTCGCGTGATTTTTTTATAAAACATTTTGTTAAGAAGACTACGCAAGGTTGTTCATGTTCACAATTGGTGAAGGATGAGCATGACACCCTGAACATTCCTCATGAGTATTTCATAATGCTTAAGGCGTGCCACATCCCGGGCAAGCTTTTTGGAAACCTGACCGTGCCATCAGAAGCGGCCTTCAGATACATTCAGCAGCTTGAGTTGCACTTCCTTTCTGTCATTGAAAGAGTGGCATATCTTCATAATGTCTGTGGTGTTTTGTATGCCAACCTCGTGGACATTGGCAGTTTTACGTTTTGCACTAAGGGGTGCCATAGCAAGTTTTTAAAGATGTTTTGCAGAGTATGTCTCTGCTGCCATGTATGCTTCGTTAACCAGAACTTAGACAGAGTTAGGTTCCAAACTTGCATCTCTGGGGCACAACTGACGAAGTTTAAAGGGTAGTAAAAATTCAAACATGCGTTTTAGCATTAATTTTGCATTTTATTACATATGTGCTACAGGTACGAAGAAAACTTTATTTGTGCAGTGCAAATTGAGTCTCAAGCATTTTTGGTATTACTTTTAAATAGGGGTGTGCGAATACCGAAGAGTAGTTATCGAATCGAATACCATTAACGAATTAAGGAAAAAAAAACCAATATCAAACCGAATATTGAATAGTGATTTTATTTGTAGGACTTTTTCAAAGTGTGCTGTAAATGAAATTATTATATGCGCAGAGTATGCACCTGGTGCAGAATATGCATCTCATACAGAAGAAAAGCTCAAATGTATAGAAGTTCCGGTGAAAAAAAAAAAAGCAGCTGCTGATGGGCGTTGGGCACTAAAGATCTAATTTTATGGCGCAAACATAACCTTTTACCCCAAGCGTCGCAAAAAACCATAAGTTACAGCCATGCATGCCTTTTTCTTTCATTAAAAGCACGACCAAACACTGCGACATGTCCATTTTTATATTTATATATCTCACAAAAGGGGCATTTTGCAATATTTGGCCTCTATTTTAAGGGAGGAAAGGGCACCTGGGATTTGGTTTTATATAAAAATAAACAGATAGGGGTTAAATCTAAGTAAACAGGCTTAAACACTATAATTTGAACTAAAAAGAAAGTGGTTAGGTGGCACAAGTCACCGTCCAACTGCCGCTATGCATCAATTCCTCCAGCAATCTAGAAAGCCTACATTTAAAAGAGGGAGTAAGCGAAACTGATATCACGCAGACGGCTCCTGCGCAGATTCGTATTAAGTGCGCTCGTGTTGTGTAGTCGCGTAGAAAGAAGGCAAGCAAACGGAAGAGCGAAGACGCCTGCCCGATCGACGCTTTCGTCTTTTCGTCACCTTCTCGCAGTTCGAAATTCAAACGCGGCTAACAAACGGTTGAAAACCCTCTGAAATCTAAGCACACTATTTTTCCATTCTGTTTCGTTCCGATCCAGAATTCGCAGCTTGCGGTGCTTGCGGTTCAAAAGATTGACGACGACAACACGGCTTGGTTTCATCAGTGTGGTTAACGTGGTTTTCTTTCTGTGATCTTGAAAGTCGCCGATTTCTGCGAGTGTGGTAAGCAATGCGCCCACTTGAGGTCCTCCGCCGTCGAGAAAATAGTTCCGTAGAAGCGCAGCATTTTCCTTCCTCAAAAGACGTTTTTAGGCTAATACATTAATTATTCATGCCACTCACAGCAGTTAGGAGCCGTTATTGCCAACAAAACGAGTTCACTCCCAAAAGAAAAGAGTCTAGTCGAACGTGCTGTCTTCCATGTGACTTCCTGTCTAAAACGCTGTCTAAAATGCTGTCTTCTAGCTGAGGAGAAAGAAAACTCGGAACACCATAATTTCTCCTAAAAACAAACAACAGTAGATTATTTTAGTTTGTTCTAATTTACGAAAATTTTGAACCTGTTCTTAGTTTAATAGGCTTCGTCGACAAATTATATACGTGTATCATGCGTGTATCGGGTTTGTTGAAAAGGAATAGCTTCTACTTTTCGGGTTTTGACGGATTCGCAACTTCCGAAAGTCATCGACATTCGCCTTTTTCGGCTGCCTTCCGTCATGGCTTCCAACGTGTTGACAGTGGAAAGTGATTCTCCAGATTCTTCCTTGTTGAGAGAGCCTGGTACGTCTTCACCGTCGACACCAAGGCATCTCTACAAGAAACTAGGAGCGGCTGTGTCCTCAACAGCGGCCAACGGCAAATGATCATGAACGCTTACGTCGAGACGCGATACGCAGAACCCTGTCCTTACCGTGGATGAGGCATGCAAGGCTGTCGGCAAGCTGCTTGCAGTCGGCGTAGGGATCGTCCACGAGGTCAGGAAGGAAGCTAAGGCAGCGGATAAACTCCATGGACCACATGCGACACTCTCCACGCCCTCTCGGAAGCGCCCAGCAAGCGTAGGCAAGAGGTCGGCGCAACGCCAAGTACGGGGACTTCGTGTTGTGTGCGCTCAGATCGTGCGTACATCGCTTCTTCCGCCGGAACGAAATCCCCACGGTCGAGAAGATAAAGGTCGAGTTCTGTGCAAGCCCTGAACTCCCTTCGTTGCAGGCGTGGACTGTGCGCCGTCTTCTTCGCGACATTGGCTTCAGGCGTGAGAAAAGAGGGCGAAACTCGCTTCTGATCGAGCGAGAGGACATCATCGTGTGGCAGCAGAAATACCTGCGTGACATCGCGCGTCACAGGCAAGAGGGTCGGCAGATTTTCTACCTGGACGAGACATGGGTGACGGCAGGGCACACTGTCTCGATGGTGTGGGTTGACACGACCGTGACCACGTCCCACCAAGCCTTCATGCATGGTCTCACGACGGGCCTCAAGCAGCCGTCGGGGAAGGGCCAACGCCCGATAGTTACACACATCGGCAGCGAGAAAGGCTTCGTCAGTGGCTGCCTGGACGTCTTCCGCGGGCAAAAGACAGGCGATTACCACGAGGAAATGGACGGCAACCGATTCGAGAAGTGGTTCGACCAAGTTCTGGAAAGGCTACCGACGGGGAGTGTTGTCGTCATGGACAATGCTCCGTACCATTCCCGACGTCTAGAAACTGTACCGTCGACGGGTTCCCGGAAGGAAGTCATCCAGCAGTGGCTGACATCTAAAGCAATTTCCTGAAACGCCAAGATGACCAAGAAGCAGCTCTTCGACATTGTGGCGCCGGTCAAGCCACAATTCTTGAAGTACCAGGTGGATGATGCTGCAGAGAAGGCTGGCTGCATTGTGGTCAGGCTCCCACCCTACCACTGTCAGTTCAATCCCATTGAACTCATTTGGGCTCAGATTAAGAACGGTGTTGCAGCCCGGAACACCACCTTCAAGATCAGCGAAGTCGAGACCCTCCTCAACGAAGAAGCTGCAAAGGTCATCCCTGAAAACTGGAGCAGTGCTGCAAGGCATGTCGTTGAGGTCAAAGAAAAGTTTAAACACGGCAGTGCCACAAGTGCCCACATCCAGCCCATCATCATCGCCCTGGATGAAGGTGACACTTCGAAGAGTGATCTGTCTGGTGTTGAGCCCTTCGACGAAGCCTGATGTGGACACCAAGGACGGATCAAGCTACTCAGCACAGTCATGTCTACACTATGATGAGTCAAGATTCGAGGACATACATTATACGACTTCAGTGGTCGGAACTTCGGACCCAGCAGGCAACATCCCAGAACCAAAAAACGGTCCTTTTAAGGACCACTTATATGCTGTAATATCGGAGTCTCTCTTGAGCACGCCTCACCTCCTGTGCCTCAGGTTGTTGTTGTGGTTCAGTGATAAATTACTTCATGGCGTTGCTCATGGCTTTTCGAAATGGCGGCTGTCAAACAGACTGTTCATTTGGTTGGGTCTTTAAAAGCTGCTGTATGTGTTCCTCTGCACCGTGAATCACCAGCATAGAGTACTCCACCCGAAAAAATGTTGGAACTCACACCTGCACTGGCTGAATTGCCCATCTATAGCACGAACGTCAGACGTTACATTAGCTTCCCTCTGTCTATACGTCTATGCATCAAAATAGACTGACAGCAAATAAAAATTTCTTTTCATATGAGAAAGAAGACGAAGTATGAAGTGTCTGCGCCATGCCAAAAGCGGAGCAACGTTTCTGGCAGTTGTGGATGCTCATTCTAAGGGGTGAGAAGTTCCATTTTGCAGACGACAATTCGTCTCAGACGGCAGAAGAAATTATTTTTCGTCTATATTCCCGCAGAGCACACTAAGAGCTAATCACTGCAATCTTCGGAGGGATCTCATTGAATGATAAGGTCGAACATATATGTTTTTAGGTAAAAAAATGTCTGCAATGTGACAGAGCTCAACGTTTCACGTAACATTGCTCCGTTTCGAAGCATAAACAGGACCCCGGTAGCCGTTCAAACAACTGACAGGCACTCTGAGAACAACAATATTGTGCAGTAGCTTGGAAGGGCGTTCTTGCTCCCTGCTCGCAGTTTTGGACCATAATCAGGATTCTTACTGTCGTCACACCTTACAGCCTTGTTGGCAACAAGAAAAAGCTGCGACAGAAGCTTGGAAGGGCGTATCTCGCTTCTTGCTCAGATAACATCGTTATCAAGAAAGACAAACAGTCAAACACTGGATAGAGTATAAAGTCGTATGCATCACGCGTTGCTATAAAAAACACACACACACTTCGGCTGTCTGACGCAAATTCCGTCTTTGGGTTGTTATAGTGAGAACAGCGTTTATTAATTTATATGTTTTGGTGACATATTTTAAAAATTGGATTTATTTTCTTATTCTTGTGCTGGGAATAATGTTAAACCAATTAATCATCTAAATACCCAAAAGCCCATTAAAAGGCCCGCAGTTCATTATTTCCCATGGCAATTATCTGAGCGATAAAAGGCAGCGACAACGCACAAATATCAGCACTGATTTCTTCAAGAGCTACAATAAAGGGACACTGAAATCTCCAAAATATTTTGAAGTGAATGGATCGAACATGTATGTCACAAAATAAGTTTCCGCGAAAAACTTCTCTAACTAAATAATTACGATGCGAGACACATCTTGAGTTATGAAAGAATCCGAAATTAAAACCTATATAGAGAAATTAAATCCAAAATAGAGGTTAGTTTCGGTTTCGCTACAGAATCAAAGCGTGCATCCTTGCGTAAAGATTACGCTAAACAACGTTTTTGTTTTCAGGATAAAGAGATGACCTGCGCTCATAACATCCTAGCTTCCTCGTATTACCAGAAATAATTTGTGTCGCTCAGTGAAGCCAGCACACTAGACAGGCTCAACAGCGGCACGCATCTCCGACCCTCACTATAACCGCCATTTTGGAAAACGAGTGGCGCCACCTATAGTTAGTTGGAGTCGCGAATAGGAATATCACTATCTACTCCAAACTGAACATGGTGCCATCCAGCAGCGAGATCCCACACTCTCCCACAAGCAAATCTCAAGCGCCGCCTTGTATGAATGTCAGCAACTATACTCCAAACAAGACATAGTGCTATCCAGGGGCGTCCCCCCACACTTTCCAACGAGTACACCTCAAGCGCCACCTTGTAGAAGTATCAACAACTATACTCTGCACTTGACATAGCATCATTGACCAGCGAGTCCCCGCGATGCTCACGATTGCATGCAATGTCCAAGCACGACGGAGACAGTGGTATCAGTGGCACTCAGTCCACTTCCGGCGCTGGAAGAGAACGGACGCGGAACGTCTGAATCCGACGGAGCAGTTTTAAAGGCCCACGCCAGCCGCGGTATCAGGGCCAAAAATAACAAAGATTACACCATCACGCTGCCGCCTCTGCCGACCAGGTCAGTGGTTTTGAACACAGTTCTTTTGCATGCAGACATTAAAGGGCATTTGTACCGCATTAAGAACTTCCGCGATGCGCTGCTTCGTCTGGGCATGCTCCCCAAGCTCTCCGTCCTTGGGGCCTACCAGATGAACCACGTGTGGGGGTGACTTTCAAGACGGCTAACAGCAAGAAAATGGTGGCCATGCCGGAGCTGGGGGACTAAGCTCGACTTTGGCAAGAATCTCTCCGATGCGACGTAACGGGGGAGGGGAAGAGTCCTTTGACTCCGCCCCAACAAGTTTCCCACTCCTTCTCTTACATATCCGACCCCCACGGCGGCGGGTAGTTCCCCAGCATAGGTTTGATTTGTCCCTATGCTTTTCCTACGCTCCGCAGTTAAGGGCTTAATTTTATTTAAATCGTAACTGGCAAATACAAGTCGGTAACAGCACGGATGCTAATTATAAAAGCCTGTAGGTAATGCTAAATTGTGTTCCTGGCTGCAGATTGCCCTAAAATACACATTTGTTTGAAGGATTCACTGCGAGCATGCTGTTCGTCTGCGACGAGCGAAGGCACACGAAAAGGAAATCATGGACGACAGCAAAGAAAGCGCAAAACAGCCCAAAAAGCTGCAGCCACGAGTTTCTGCTGCACAACAGGAGCATTTATATTCGTTTATGCGCGACCACCTGCTAACTGCACGCGCCACGAGCAATTTTACTGGGGGAGAGACGCACGACAGCAAGGAAAAGCTGTGGAAACAGGTGACGGCCGAGATGAACACCATCGGACCAGCCACCAAGTCGTGGGCCCGGTAACGACATTATTGGACCGACAAAGTATCGTGGGCTAAGAGGAAGGCAGTCAATATCCACAAAAGCAATGACAGAGTAGCAGTGATCTTTGACCCTTAATGTGTTGATGTGTAACTTGTATGTGCCCATCAATTTTACGAAGCACTGGCCTTGCGGAGTTACAATGTCATTAAGAGAGAGCTCTGTGACCTTCTAACTCCCGTCAGTGCAACCTATGTATAAGTGAGAATCGAAGAGAACTCATTTTGCGACGTTCGTATTCGCGTCACAGGCGGCGGCTCAGCGCCCGGCAAGGCCAGCGTCGTTCTAGACGTCGTTGGCCATGATGCGTCGTACGACTGTGGCTCGGCGAAGCTGCTGGGGTGGCCAGAGGTAAGAACCTAAGCTTCTCTAAAGCTGAATGTACACAAACAAGGTAAAGTGGGACACGCGAAGCTAGACTATTTTTGCGTAAGACCTATATGCGTGTTTTATTATACACTGTATGAACACCGAGAAATTAAGGATGGCCACTAAGCACCCTCTACAGATTTTGGGCCATGTGTCGAGCACACCACATAAGTGTGCTCTCTGGTGAGGATGCCTACACGATTAAGAGGCTGTATCTGAACTTAAGGATCTAACATGCTGACTTCTTCCAACGTGGTTATTTGTTTTTTTGGTTATGGTTTTGAAATGTGCATGGAGCATGCACATTGTGCTCTGCTTGGCATCAGAATGTGAAAAGTCTAAAGAACGTAAAAGAAAAGCAAAACGCACTGTTCCCTGATTGTTTTTTATAGTGCTGCGTCGACAAATGTAAATACAGTTGAACCTCGATCTAACGAACCCCGATCTAATGAAAATCGCGATTTGACGAATTTTTTTATGTCTCCCTATTTTGCATTTATTGAAGACAGTGCATTTTACCTCTCAATTTAGCGAAGTACTCTTGCGCCGCAGTTTCGATTTAACGAAGTCCTTGGAAATTGCATTTGCACACATACGGCGGCTTCCGCGAGAAAAAGAATTATCAGAAACAAACTTTATCGTCGAAAACTAACATAAAAATGTGCAGACATTATCTTTTTCACAAAATAATAAAAAGTACACACCGGTGGTGGTGGTGATGATGATGATTAGTAGCCTCTCCCTCTCGTGAGAAAAATTCCGCCATTACGTGCACCTACGCTTGACGAACAACAAATATTGTTTCATGCATCGAGTGTTGTGCTGGAAGTGGTTGTGGTCTTCCTGGAACAATGAGTGGCCTACCGCGCAAAAGGAAAGTTCTAGCTCTCGACATCAAGGCGAAAATAATCGCCGAAGTGACGAAAGGCGAAAAGAAAAGACGGTTGCCGAGGAGTATGGTATTTCGCAGAGTTCACTTTCGACGATCTTGAAATTAAAAGATAGCATCATAACCACCGTAAGTGCCAGTGGTTCAAGTACAGCAAAAAGAACCTGAAGACTGCTGCGTACGTCGACACCGAAAAGGCCCTGTTTACTTGGTTTAACGACATGCGGGCTAGGAACGTGCCTTTGAGCGGAGAGCTGCTTCAACAGAAAGCCCGGGACTTTGCATGCATACTTGGATGCACCGACTTCAAAGCCAGCAGTGGGTGGCTGCAACGATTTAAAGATCGCCACAGCACCGTCGGAAAGGTGGTGAGCGGCGAGTCTGCTGCAGCTGACGCAATCGGAGCTGCTGACTGGCTACGTGATTGCGTCCCGGATATTTTGGCACGTTACGACGTCTCCGACATCTACAATGCCGATGAAACTGCCTTTTTCTTTAGGCTGTTGCCAAGCAGAACCCTCGCACTATAAAACAAAACGTTTCCTCCCACTTTTTTATTGTTTGGCCTAAAAATAATGAACAATGTTATTATTCTGTCCTTTGACAATTCTCATGTTTATAGCAATATGCATCAGCTTGAAGTGGGATTTACAAAGCAAAAAGAAAAATAAATATGAATTTACTTCCTTCCGATCGCATATACTGGACAGAGTGTCAGTGTCACGGGCTCTTAAGACAATCTAATAACTGCAATCACCTTTCGGAGCGATGCGAAGTGTCTCTGGAAGGATGATTGCTTATTTTATAAATATGATGAAACAGGATACAACACAAACGACTTTCACCATATTCTTACACAAAGAGTTCTTTGTGGAAAGGTAAGCAGACGTCTTACAGGATACCATCCAGATGTTGTTGTTTTTCTATGTTAATTTATGCTTGCTTTTATTATGTAAAATGGATGCGCAGATTGAGAGTCGGATGCGGTCCAGAATTTTGCGGATGCGGTTCGGATGCGGATATGGATCGGATGCGGATACCATTATTTAAGAACATTGTAGATATGGATCTGATGCGGATGCGGATATCAAGTCTGCAGATGCGGATACCATTATTTAAGAACATTGTAGATATGGATCTGATGCGGATGCGGATACCAAGTCTGCAGATGCGGATCAGATTCAGATGATTAAACTGTTAAGGTCCGTTCACACTCTTGCGACCGAGTTCGACCGAGAGAGACAAACCGGTTTTAAGCCTCTTGCGATCTCTCAGGACCAGCTCCGCTGCAGCCGAGCTGGTCCTAAGAGATCGCAAGAGGCTTAAAACCGGTTTGGTCTCTCTCGGTCGAACTCGGTCGCAAGAGTGTGAACGGGCCTTGATATGCACAGGGCTCTACCCTAGAGGTTATTATGCCTGTACCTTGGAAATGCTGCAGCATTTCTAAAGTGTAGTAAAAATTACTTTGTGAACATTTATCCCACATTTTCTCAAAATGAACTTTTTACACTCTTCACTTCTTTATGGAAGTCATATCTCCACGTCTACACATTCCATCTTTTCGTCATTCCTTTTTCTTTTCCGGGTAGGTGTATAAGTAATGCATCCAATAAGGGGTACTATGGTATTTGGTATTTCTTCTAATGTTCCTATGTTTACGGCACATGATGATGTAGAAACTGAAAAATTCAGTGTCATAAAACATTTTTAGATTGTCGTAGACGTTTCAGTTTGATCTTATTGGATTCTGTAGACCTTCTAGTTTATGGAGATATGTCTTTATCCGAATTTCAAAATTGGAATTTTTTGCAATCTTGGTTATAAAATTTAAAAATTAATCTTTAACTTTAACAAAACTAACCAATCAATACTAAAACAAGTTACATATTTGTAGTCAGCTTCAAAAAGCCAACATGCTGTGCAAATTGTATTAGTATTGGACAACAAGTAAGAAAGTTAGCTCTAGAAACCGTGTTTCCCCCTGATGCAGTTTGAAATGTTTTCTTTTGTTTTTCAACTGAAATACTGATGTTTCTGAGGTTCTCCTGCTACATATGTCATGGTTAAGCAAAGAAATGAGGTCCAGAATTTGGTTTCCGTACCCCTTAAAGACAAAATGACGAGACAGCAGAAATGAGCCCCCGAAGTGGGACTGTCTCGGCCAAAACAGGACATCCCATCAACTCAACCGGCAACCCTGTACCCCGTGGCCACAGTCTGGCAACTCGTGTTCGTGGCAGAATATGAGGGATGCGAGGCGGCAGCCCTAGGTCACCGCTTTGGACACTGGGCACAGGGCCACTCTAGGAAGGCCGCTTCCTTGGACGCGCTCTTACTAAAACAACCCTCGCACATCCCAGTCAACTTGGCCACACCAAACGGATCGACCACCCAAAGGCTTGCCTCGCCGCCCCACGAGACAAAAAAAGGGTCCACTCACGGGGAAACTCCTGGTTTGACGAAAAAGTTCCACCACTCACCAGCCGCCGTCGCGAGTAAGGACTCATTCTTTTCCCTTGTTGCGGGAGCTTGACTGGAGTGGCGCGGATCTGTACGTGGAGGGTACCGCAGAAGACGAGCAGCCGTTTCCCGCGTCGCCAATGCCTCGGAGAAGGCGCGAACACCAAGACAAGATTTCGTGTCACGCAGTGATCTGCGAAGCAGAAAATAGTTAAAGTACTCATTAACTTTGCGTCCAGAAACAGCCACAGCCTGGATCAGGGTGTCGAACCAGTCATTATTCCAGTTTGGGTTTAATAGCTTTTCATTTTGTTCCGGTTCGGTCGTGCACACGAAATATCAGTTCGGCTACTGGTTCTGCCAAGTGCAAACCGGTTTGAACTGATTCAGAACTCAATTTTAGACCAAATACACCGGTACATTCCCGCGCTAAACAGAAAGCTTAATAACTCCCGGTCGTCACAAAGAAAAAAGTCTATTCAACACGTCTCTGCACTAAAATATACTACAAAAAACTGGTCATCCGAAGCAGTACTGTAAAAAAGTGGACAGCAGAAGAAATATGTGGCTAATTTCTTTTTGAAATCACAACTTTTTATCACAAATACTATCCTGCGCAAGTTTACATGGTCACACAGGCGCTTAAAAACAGTACCGAAGTACAGTACTAACATGCGAGGTCAATTAGCCAGCATGTGAAGTGCACAGTACACCATAATCTCAAAACAAATTAGTCGCTAGATGTTTAAACAGTGCGAGTTCAGTCTGCCAACGTACCCACAAACTACCCACCTGAAATGAGACTGAGTTTAAGACTAGAAAGGCAGCAAAGACCAGTTCAGAAATAAAAATTTATACAAAAAAAAACGGCATGCTGCACTTCAAAAATTATTTAAAAAAATTAATTTGCAAACGACCGCACAGTGTGCACAGCGATTAACAGCGGTAGAGGCTGTGTTGAGGAAAGGCATGTTGAAGGAGATTTGCCATTAGCCAGTGTGCTGTACAATGTTTGCAATGGGTTCTTTGTTTTCAGTGACATTGATGTAGAAGACGCGTGTGAGGGGCAACTTCTTTTATTTTGCTTTTTATGTTTGTTTTTTTCCTCTTAAAATATAGTTTAGTAGCAACAATGCCAACAAAATAAGCGAACTAAGAATGGTTCTTAGCCCCTTGGGTTAGTAGTCAGCTAGAAACATAAGCATCCTCGCAGATGCCAAGTTAAGCTGCACAGACATACAATTTACATACATATTTCCTTCACTATGAGTTGTCTTCACGCCGCTGCCGTTTATTTAGGCAGCACTAACCAGCTGACGCCACAGCCATGATTGCTAAATGAACCTCGCACTGCCACACGCAAAAACAGGATTGACTCACATTTGATTACGCCAAACTATTCTCCAGTCAACTGGTAACTAAAATAGGATTGTGGTTTTTTGCGGTTCGGGTTCAAAAGCAGATGATCAACTTCAGTTTTGCTCCGGTTCAGTCAAAAGCAAGTCTTGATCCGGATTTTGGTTCGATTCGACACTCTCAATTGAACACTGGTAGCAACCCTAACTAATAAAAAGAAACAGACAAAGCACGAGTACAATTCAATAGTCCGGGCACTGTTAAAAGTGCGCTCAATACCGAAAATATCTTTGACAGCAATGGTGGCAACGTAGATCTATTCTCAAATAGGCATGGGTATTGTGCACAGAACATCCTAGGGACACGACTGTTTATGCCAAAGATTGATAAAGACAACAAAGAAACAAGACCAGCACACAACCTAGTCTGCTGTGTGCAATTTTGTTAAAGAATAAAGACCTGAAAATTGTGACGAGTGAAAATTCAACACACAATGTTTGTGTGCAAGATCTGACCTTGCACTTGACAACAGCTGAATTAGAGAAACAAGCAAAGCCATCTCTGCCAGGGAAGAATGTCGTCTTAAGAACGGCAAGTTGGGACCAACTGTGTGCAAGAATATTAGCTGCCACGGCACACGCATTCAGGCTGAACTCTAATCGTAAGATGCTTCAGGCCGTCATTTGAGTAGCTTGAAATAAATAGGTAAGTTCCTTCTCCGGGTTTTTAGTCTAGGGCATATGCATGCACCCACAAAATCATGACACTGATACCACCACTTTATCAGGCGGTAATTTCCAGTATCCAGGTCGCACATCATTTTTAGCGGGGACAAGAAGCATCGTGCAAGAATCAACCTGCACGAGTGACAAACAGGGGCTGGATGTTTAAGCATAAAAGCCCCCAATAGGCATCGTTGGTATGCACTTGGCAAGTCCCTTGGACACCGGCCTGTGGCACGCCTTGGTGTCCTGCAACAAATAGAGGAGGCAGACAATGCCACAGGAAATTGGTAAAACTGATTTTCCCACATTTTCCCGTCGCATTCCCAGAATGCTTTATTCTTTGACAGTTTTAAGAATGACAGTTCAGAAACGGATTTCTGAAAGAGTAAAGCTATACGCACTACGTAGCGCACTTCGGCCAGAAATGGCTATACGCACTACGCGGAGAGCTCATGCCATTTGGGTCACCCTTTTCAAACGGCGCGTGTATCACTGGGGAGCTCGTTAACCCACCCCTCCGCGTGCGTTCACGCCGCTTCGCGGTGACAGTGTGCGGCTGCTAATTACAAAACTTCACCCATACATGCCGCTTCGCGGTGTCCAGCCGGCAACCCAAGCCTCGCTGTCGCCAATTGCACCTCCGGAAAAGCGTCCCATACCATTTAGTTCAACAAAATATTGTCAACAACATTCGTTTTCTTTTTCTTTTTTTTTTCAGTGTTGATTGTAAAAAATAAATGTCGTAAATATCGCCCAATGCCTCAACAAAACCAAATATTCGAGAGAAAAAAAAAAAAAAGTAGGCCCACACTTGGACGGCGCGCGTATCACACTTCAGTGAAGGCCTGTTCACACTCTTGTGACCGAGTACGACCGAGAGAGACCAGACCGGTTTTCAAGCCTCTTGCGATCTCTTAGGACCAGCTCTGCTGTAGCGCATCCGGTCCTAATAGCCCCTTCCTCTGGCAAATAGCGAGCGCTCGGCGCGCGCTCGCCGAGCGGATTCTTGTTTCCCTCGCAAGATGCGAGCAATCTCTCCGTGTGCCGCTTGTAGATCTGGAGCCAGTGGGGCGCTCGCCGAGCGGCTCCAACCGCTCTATGGAAAAGTGGCGAAGCGCGTCGAGCGGTCCGGAGTAGTTCTCCGCGCAGCCCTTTTTGGAGTAGTACGATCTGTAGTCGTCTCTCGCAACGTTTCAGTTTCGTTATCGACATTCCCGCGGGGGAGTGAAGGACTTTCGCGGCTTTTTTGTTTTGATTGCTGGGTGGTCTCTCCTGCTGTGCTTGCTTTCGTTCCCCTCGTCATGACCGACTCGCCCGAGCATACTGCTGCGATGACATTGTTGCAGTTAATTTCAGGAGGTCTATTAAAACGCAGTGGCAGCGACAAAAATTTAGCTTAGCTCCAGCTCGAGTGACGACGAGACAGCCGTTCTCAGCGAAGTGTTTGCCGAGTCGTTTGTTTGGCCTGCGAAGAGGCCCGAGATATTGCGTTAAGTCGAAGGCGTTGTGCGCGCCTATTCGGATGAAGAGCTAGGTATGTCGTTTGTTCGTTTTGTGGTCTCTGTAATGTAATTGGAATAATTAGAAGACAACACGCCAAATATTCCGCAGAAGCAAGCCGCCTTCGGAGATGACGATCGCTTTACGACATAAGTGTTTGGTATTGCTTAATAGCATCCTACGGGTCGTACAAGTACTTCTAGTTGTCTTCATCGGGCTTATATAACTGTAAGGAAAAATTAATTGTGTCTTAACGTCGGGGTCACCATTAATCAAGTAGTTAACAATCCATTTTTTTGTCAAAGCATAAAGTTCTGATCGGAACTTCATGCTTTCAGCAAGATAACAATGGGACACGAAACTGTTCAAAAGCGAGAGCAGACGCTCTGGAAGCGCTGGCGCTGGGAGCGTTACGCTCGATTTGCTCCGCAGTGCGTGCCACTGGGATCGATCACGTGACCGATCGCTCACGGAGGCCGACCGCTCGACAAACGCTGGGGCGGAGCGCTCGGCATTTGCCAGGGGAAGAAGAGGCTTACAAACCGGTCTGGTCTCTCTCTGTCGTACTCGGTCGCAAGAGTGTGAACGGGCCTTGATACACGCGCCGTCCGAAAAGGGTGACCCCATGGCACGAGCTCTCGGCGTTCCAGACGGAACTCTAGTGGCGACTATCGTTCCGTCTGGACGGAACGCTAGCCACACCGTTTTTATAACAGTAGCTGCCTTTGCACCGCCAAGCGAAGGGCTCGATCGCGTTGCATCGCTTCAAACAGCAGCGCTGATGTGTAGTCACTCGCTTTTTCTTCAACGACCTTGTCAAGACTTCTTCAAAACCGTCGTCAAACAAAAGCGATCGTGCTCGCCATCGTCTGCTTCCAGTTTATTCGGAGACCGTCTGGCACAGGGGAGGAAGCGGAAATTGCGTAGAAGCAGGTTTAGAGCCTTGGTTTTTCTTTGCCGTTCAGTAGGCGCTCCGAGGACTCCGACTCGAGTGACTCCGTTCGGAGCTGAGGGAGCCGCTACCAGGGTTGCCAGGTAGATTCTAGCTCGAACCGCCAAATGCTGGACGGTGTAGCCCAAAAGCAGCCAAATGCAATATATTTATATAGCCCAAAAGTAGCCAAATTCAATATATTTGTGGAGCCCAAAATATTGTGCCCTCGCATGCTCTTGCTCAAAGCGAACGGACTGCGTCTGCATATCTAGGGTTTAGGAACAGCTTGCAAGAACTACGAAATCTTTTAAATGTGTTGAAAACGTTTTATTTCAAACAACACATAAAGTAGCATCATTTGGAAATAATTTTTTCCACACAGTCACTTAGCTATAAAACACTCTGGAATCACCCGTGCTCGGCTGATTTCCTCATACACGACTCGCGTGTTAGAACTGGCAAACAATTCCTCGGTCAAGATGAAATAAAACATTTCTTCTTCCAAGAATTGCAAACTTCCCATAAGAGATGTTTTCAAGAGTTTGAAGGGACATCCTGTTTCTTAGGTCCGAGTTTTCGAGAGACGAACTTCGAACTTTAGCTTGTTCAAACTATACATTGTTGTCTTTGTTATGGTTGCTTTAAGAAACTTTCATATTTCGCAGAAAAGCCTCCTTTGTTATATCCGGTACAGCCTTGTGTACCGCATGCGTTATCGGACGACCTCGAATTCTGCTCGATGTCTCAAAACACGCCAGTAAGAAAAGAGGGCAGACTCTCTTTGTACTAACTTGGGAGCATAAGAGAAGCCACAATGAATACAAAAGCGATGCCTACTGAGCTGTGTCTAGGTCACCGTAGCTCAGTGGAGCTAACAGGATCCGGCGTCACGCCCACGCAAACCCTGAAAGCGGGAATCTGGAAAGGGTGGACTGTGGCTTTGTGTCTCTTGTCCCTCTGCACTAAAAAAAAGTGCCGCACTAGGATTTGAAATAGCCCAAAGATAGCCACATAGCCAACCGCAAAATTTCGACGCCAAATGCAATACAAAGTAGCCCAATTTGGCTATTAATAGCCCAACTCTGGCAACCCTGGCTGCTACTGAACGCGCCCAATGTTTCAGCAGTGACCTGGTTTTGAATGCCTCCTCTCCCCAAGTTATTTTCTTGTAAGAAAAACGCGACGCCTCAAAACTCTTTTTGTTGTTGCGGTAAAAAACCGAACGAATAGGAAACAAAGAGTGGGCTGTTGCGGAGCTCCCAATTACTTCTATGTGGCCAGTCTATTCCGGTCAAACGCTTAGCTTTACGCGCAAGGCAAACGAGGATATTTTGCAAACGTGCTTCAACTTACTCGGAGCTTCGAAGTGCAGATCGCTGTAGCTGTAGTCCAAAGTTCGTACCTGTGGCAGCCTGTGGTTCGTACGACCGCACGAACGACGCGGACGGAAACACGCGTTTTAACTTGGATTGGATTGGAACACGGGCAGTAAATTTGACTAAAATGGAACGAGCCAAGAGCGAGCGGATCGTTCGTACCTCCGAAAACTCGTACTAACTAATCTACACTGGCTACGAAAAAACAAATTCAGGGTTTTATCGAAACGCAATAAATATTCATGCACCAAATAACATTAAAATTTACTGAAACTACTGAGGAATCTCTGCCTGGCTACTTCTGGCTTGGCATTGTCTTGGCCTATGGCAAAGCGAAAATAACGCAGCTACACGGGGAGAAAAGTAGCAGACGAACGTCTGTTCTGAAAGAAAGACACGATGGCTGTGTTCGAAATCTTACCCAAATAAATCCGAGTTACTCCGGCGCACTGATCTCTATCCAAGTTCCAAACCTTATCCGAGTAACCCGTCTCCTACTTCAGTGGGTGAGATCGCGAAAGCGACTAGCGAAATCCTACAAGCGACCACCGACGCTCACACGGTTCACACTGCGGGCGTCTCGAAAGTTCCCCGGAGCCGCCGTCGATTCAGCATACCACGCCACAGTTCCGGTTCGCGTTTCGCTGCTTTTTCATTTTTGTTGTCTTACAGATATGCGTCGGCGTTGCCATACGAAAAAGATGATCGTCATGTTGCCCTTTGTCCTTCGGAAAAACCGTACAAAGAAGCACAATCGCTACATTGATACGCACTCTCTCGAGCTACCGCGTCGCAGTACATACCTTTCACAAAGTGGCAAGGATTCGCTGCCAGGCCGAGTTCTTTTTCGGACGCTTGTTCAAAACGGGGTGCTCACCGACCACAGAAGATGCCTCTGACAAGGATCGCGTAAATAAAACACCGAAAAACCTGGAACAACATTCATCATGTCGTTTTAAACGTGTGTTGGGAATGTTAACCTGGGCCTTATGACTTTTTATTATCAAGGTTCAGCAGAAATTACTGCTGAACCTTGAGAGGTATATTCAGCCACTGAAAAATTAAAGGCGTGCTTACATTATTGAAAGCACGCCTTCAACTGATACTTAATTCAATATCAGGAATGCAAAAATCAGTGAGTACCGGAGCAGCAACACAGGCAGCACTATCTTCTGTGAAGACGGAGCCAAAATAACGACAGACACACATAGCCATTTCGAGATCGATCAGAGATAATCCTCGGCTGGTTGTTAAAGAAATCTTGCATCCGTGTTTGGTAGCCACTTCTATGTGCCTTGTGCATCTCCCTGAAATCAGTTTTCACCGTTTTCTGGTCTTCCGCAACGTTCTCTGCTCGCAGGGTGAAGTCGTAGGCCTTCTGAAAGGTCGTGTTCCTCCCTGCAAAGAGCCGTAGCTGAATCTGCTCGCTAGGCCGCACACGAAATGGCGTCCCGAAATTGTGGTAGGTTATGAGAATTCCTTTAGTGCCGCGTACCGTCATCCTTAACCGTTTTCCCGTTCTCTTTGTCTCAACGTCTAAACCCCGCTCAGCACTACAGTACGGAGTGCCGAGGATCAAGGTGAGACAGAGTAGAATTATCTCGTCAAAGGTCACTTGACTGGGCTGCTTCGCTGGAACGACCTCACAGACCAGATTGTAAGCAGGAGGACGCGTTTCTTCAAAGAGCCCTTGACATCAATTGGCTTGGAAGAAGAATTGGAGGCCCATCAAGACTTGCAGGAGCTAAAACTGTCGTTGAATGCTGGTTTTGTCAAGTACACTTCGGCCGAGCCGTGGCGCAGCGGCGTGGTTCGTAGTGTAGCATCGACGACTGCTTTGCTATCGAGGCATTTCTGACCTCAGCCTTGTGTGAGGGTGGTCTTCAATTAACTCCTCTTGACCTTGTCGCCACTTGTTATTTCTGGAGAGTTGTGACGGTAAGTTTAAAGGGACCTCTGACACCCCCCAAAATGTATTTATTCTTATTTTCTGCCAGGCGGAAGACTACTCAATCAATATTTTTCGAGCAGGCTTTGATCACCAGTGAACTGCGGGAGAGACCGTTGCATGAGATTCCACTTCGGCGAAAGGGCCGAAGCCGTGAAAACCCTGCGGATAGCAGTCACGGCGAAAAGGGCGTCCCAGGAACACTTATCACAAAAAAAGCGAAAAACCACAGAACGAAAACAATAGGTAAAATTAAACGAAGATATCAGAAAAGAAAAGATGTAATTTGAAGTTCCAAGCGAATGACGAGACCAAAGAACCCGAACCCTTACCTTCTGTTCAGTAAAGCGATGTGCGAGTGAATAGTGAGCATAATACTTCAAGCTGTGTCACACACACACAAAAAAAAGATGATATTTAGAAACTTTATGGAAACTAGTTGGTACTCGACACTATTTTGTTTTTACCAAAATGTTTGGACGCACAATTCGTCTGAAATGAATGGGACGTACAATTATTAGATATCTTTCCGGTTTTCAAAGTAACACTCAGATTTCAATCTACTGCTTTCTTAAAAAGGAATGCCTTTGTTGTGGTGAGATGTAACCAATGTGCTAAACAAGTGCCTTTTTATCCGAACCCCCCCTCCCCCAGTAACGTTGCCTAAAGTCACATGACTTGGCTCCGTGGGTCACTTTGACTTGAGCCCTATCCGCAGGTCCCTATGCTGACTCCAGCCCTTCTGGCAGTCCGATTTCGGTGGGCCAGAGGTGTTCTGCTCCCGTGCCGGCGAGCCTCTGGTGGAACTTCCGCTCGAGGCGCTCGTTCTGTTGCGGCGTGAGGTAGTTCCTCCAGTCGCCGACCTGGCCCTTGCGGATGAAGGCGGGAGCGCCCTCGGGCCGTGTGCTGCACCACTTGTCCGGGGACTGGGCCTTCATGGCCTCGAAGCTGCTCGCCGCCACCAGCTCCCTCAGGTCGGGCTCACGCCAGTCCGCCGGAAAACTGCACCTGTAACCACGAAAAAAAAAGCCAAAATAATGAAACATAACAATTACAAAAACATAATTTCTAGAAAAAAATGGCAATGCGTTGTCTTTTAACGCGGAGGTTCGATTTAGCTGGTAAATGCATAGAGCAACTTTAAATTAGAAGCGATGAGTGCTTCACCATTGCTGATGACGAATCGTACCACCATTCTGATGACTCGCAACTATTTAAAATTAGAAATTTGTACGAAAGTAAAGGAATAAAGTCACTTGGCCTCTAGTTGTTTATTGCTCTCCACCCTTTTGAATATTTATGAGTACCAGTTGACTGTTTCTAACAGTAATTGTATTGTGCGTATGCTTCTACAGCAGGATTTTAGCCCCAATGGGCGTCTGGTGTCTTAGCTGTACATGAGACATTTAGTCAGTGCAGTCCAACATGGAGTCTTTAACGTGCACCACTCAAATTTAGCCAGTGCAGCCTAGAGTCTTTGACGTGCAGCGACGCAGTAGTAATACACGACTGCACGCCGGTACGATGCTAATCCTGAACAGGCGTGGGGGATTGAACCCAGAATACCTGAGCATAGCCTCCTCTATACACACAAAGCCTGACAGTTCGACGTCGGAGCCACAGAGTGCCCGGTCGCAGATTTGGAGCGCGAGGATCTGGTAACATAGAACATTTCTCGAAGAGCCTGTAGTCAGCGCACAGCTTTTGCAATGGCGAGGACCCGAAACACGGTTTTCAAACCCGACAAGACAAGAAGCGGTAGCCCAAGGAAAGCGAGGAGCACGAGCGGACATCTCTCGGGACAAGTGTGTTCCGGCGCCTCGCCGCAGCGAGGCACCCGTTACATGCCTCTTCTCTTATCCGTTGTGTGCCACTCTACCTCTTCTCTTTCGGCGGCCACATCTCCTGGCCGCCGGTTACGGTTACGGCTTTGGTTATGCAGCGCGAGCTTTGGCCCACGTGCTCCGAGCTGGTGTGCGCTAGCCTATTCGGCCACCGATCCCCCGTAGTAGAGTGTACTACACTCTACCCGTAGAAAACTGTTGGATACATCATATAGCCAGGAGATAATAGTGAGACCAAGAGACGTTTCCAGGCATTGTTTTCTTTGAATTTCGTGCACACTGCCTATTTGAAATAAAAATTTGCGGTGTGTTTTCTGGAGAAAAGATGGGGCACATATTTCACAGGTACAACCAAACAATTTTAGAGCTATATTTATACCGTTAGATGCAGTTTAAGTGGAAAAGGTGCAAAGTCGCGGCCCCCTAAGAACCCCCTCCCCGACATGTTTACCCCGGGCATACACCGTTCTCACACCTCTCGTTGGGTAGAGAGATGATTGACGTCTGCAATGTTAATTGTATATTTCCACTAATTACTTTTTAATTATGTTTTAGGCCACATGATTCTATTGAAGAAATGGAGGCAATCAATGTTGAAGGCCAGCCTAGTTTTTAAAAATCCTGGATCGAGCATTCAGTCGGAGTTATTCAATGTAAAATTTTGTTCTGGAAATCTGTCGATACCGAAACCAAACGCGCGATGCCCACCGGAAGGAGAACCCTCGCTTGACGCCCGAAGGTCACGTGTTAATGACAAAATTTGGTTCACTACTTTGCATCACAACGCGCCGGAGCTGATAGCTGTCGGTACTCCCTGGCTGGCCAACTACAGCGACAAGCCCCCTCATCGGCCGCGACAAGTTGCTTTGCTTTGCTGCGCGATATCACTGAAAAGCCTGTTTTTTTTCCTTTGAGTGATAATCTTAAAGTGACACATTCATATTCATTCGCCTGTGAAACTTGACGCTACAGACGCATCAGTATTGTTCGCACGAAAAGCGTACAATTCCAGATGTGATTTGGACCATTCATGATTATGGCAAAGTCGTAAATTGTGCTGCTCATGACAAGGACCACTTCTTAGCTTCGAGCTACATTTTGGTCTGAGGTCTTCGGCATAGCGCACGTGTGCCGAAGACCTCAACACAATTATCTTGTGCACCGATCTCTCTCTCTCTCTCTTTTGTACAATTGAGCAGATTCTATTTTGTTCGATGTCCCTTATTGACATTCGAATTTTTTAGCTTGATTTTTCTCGCGCACCACTTACTTTGCTCACAGCACATTTGATGTAACATCGACTCTGCATGCTTTTATGTGTTTGTTATTTACGTTAAAATGCACATTTTTGACAAAAAGTGTACCCTTCTGTAGGCTCACGGGCTGTTTAGGGGCACCACAAAAAGTTAAATAAATGTGGAAAAGGGACCACAGTATGCGTCTTAATGTTGCGCATATTAAAGCAGTTTCTATCCATATTGTTCTTTTTGCTCAGTTCATCAGAGGTCGAAAAAAAAAAAGCCTTCGTAAAATGAACGTAAATTTTAATTAGAAACTTGCTGAGCATACTTGAAAACCAGTAAACTTCAGAAATACTTGGAGCGTCTCTAGCACAAACACTTGAAGCGTGTGGAGCGTCTGTAGCAGAAATGGTAACTTTAGCGCACCGTTGCGGTGCGCTAAAGTTACAATTTGTGCTGCAGACCCAAGGCTGGCGATGCGAAAACACGGGTGATAACAAACCTAAACACAGCGGCGAGTGCCTCGCGTTTTGTGTACTTTTTGGTACCAAGGAAGAGGAACCGCGCGTATCCCTATCTTTCTATAATGCATGAATAAATTGTTTCCTTTAACACTCTGAAACTTTCTTATTAAGACTATATATTTATTGTCACTAATTAAAAAAACCAACCAACAGGTTCTATCGACGATTAAAATAACAGCGCGAACGAGACGAAGGACAAGAGGAAACGTAGACTGACCGTTTCCTCATGTCCTTCGTGTCGTTCGCTTTTTAATCGTCAATATGCAAAACCAACTCTCCAAAGTCTTCGCCCTACTGCAACAGGTTTTAGTTTAGTATTTGTTTTACTGAAACGATTCGTCCCGTCCTCCTGGCCGCATAACTCGATAGAACATTTGTATGACAAATACTAGATTCCGTTTGAAAACCACACGTACGAGTTGCGACATTCCCTAGAAAGCGTTACAAAGATTTGATCTGTGTTTTGCTTGACGTAGATTGTTGGATCTAATCTCATTATAGGGAACTGCATAAAAGTGAATTAGGACTATCTGACCTGAGAACAACCAGATATTCTCACGGTTAAACGCCAAAAACCCGCAGTAATAAAAAGGACTGATTTAAGTTTTTCTTCTTTCCTCAAACAGTAGTTGAAAAGAACCTGCTATATAATGTCGCAGTAAATGCACAATATATTGTTTTTCTACACTCCTGCTACAGTCTTGAAAGAGATCAGCAGTACAAATAAACTGTCCTGGACACTATGATCGCTTTTGAAACTTACTTGAATCGAATATCTAAATTTTAAATAAAAAATAAATTATGCTGAACGGAATATTTTTTTAGTGTTTTTTTATGCCCACGAGGAAAATAATATTTAGTTTTGACATGCCGAAAAGTAACTTTAAAATCGCTTATCTACTTTAATTTCCCTTCATTATTTGATGCTAATTCACTTCGTATCTGCTTCGTCTGTGTTCCATAATTCAATAAAAATTTGCCTGAAAAATGTTGCAATTAAAGTATTTCTTGAAGAAGAAGAAAAAATAGATGGTGCTATAGAGAATTCGGCAGCCTTGAAATGGCGCCGGCTACTCCAAAACATGAAAGTGATATGAACTAAGACCTAAAAACATAAGGATTAACGAAGGAAAGAAATGAGTAGGGAGCAACAGCACAGGCCTGACACGACCACACCAACACACACACACACACACGCGCGCGCACACAGAAAAAAAAAGAAAAGAAAAAGGGAGCGTAACGAAACACTTGTTACAAAACACTGCACAAAACAGTTGATGCAGTCGATGCTTTTCTTGTCAGTCTGTTGCTTGTCTCATTTTCGGTTGGGAGAGAGCACATCACTTACACTCACGCTACATACGGTCACGCTCACTCACTTGTGCACATACCTACAAATACATACAACCATAGGCGTATGGCATATACTATCTACGTTTCTAAAAAGTCACAAATAATGTTGAGTGCTCTTTTGAGTGTTTTTCGGTTCGCCCAAGGACACAAAATTTTTGCCAAAGATAAGGGACGACTGTCCAATAGTTAAAGTCGAATTTTCATTCGATGCCTTTCACTGGCGTAGCACTGACATTCTAAGAGGATGTGGTCAACATCCTCAAAAGGATCACCACATTTGCATACTGGGGTCACACGATGTCTAATTCGATGTAAGAAACTTCCAGTAAAAGCCACTTCGAGTCTTAATCGGTGCAGGAGAGTGTCGTATTTCCTTTTCGGTCCGGTGTGTGGTGGAAATTTAAGGTCCGGGTCAATATGCGGAAGGACAGCGTGTAGAGATTTCTCAGTGAACCATTGTCGTAGTGAATATTCCTCTCGGTAATGCCAAAGTAGTAGTTTAGCATCTGTGGGTGTGGAGATGGTTAGTTCTATTCTGTCATATATATAGGCTTCTGAAGCCAACCGGTCAGCTTCAACGTTTCCGGCAATTCCTCAGTGGCCTGGGATCCACTGGAGACGTATCGAGTGCCCAAGACTCTCTGCATGACCTAGTGTCATTTCCACGTGGGGAGGTACATTTCATAGTTCTAGTGCGTTCTTAAAATGTGTCAGTATGATCCGGTTGTCTGGCCTACTAAAAGTGTTAATAAATGTCGACGCTGAAAATATCGCATGCAGCTCGGTCGTTGTTGAACAGACATGGTGGGAAAGCCGAAAGCAATTGTTTACTTATAAACTTGCGAATAGTAAAAACAGAAGTTGAGCCTCGATTTCATGTCAATCCGTCTGTATAAACAGGAACAGCAGTATCGTAGTGAAGTTTTATATGATCCAGGGAGAGCATTTTTGCCACAGTATAGTCTACAGATTATTTAGAATCAATTCCAGATATGTCTGTTTGTATCTTCAGTGGCGTTATTGTCCATGAAGGGCATTGTAAGTTAGGAAGCCAAGGCACATGGTTTGGTACGCAAATTGGCAGTGTAATAAGTTTGCGAAACTGGCATTGAATTTGTTCTCAAGAATGTCTTGACACAAGGGACGTCCACCGTCGTGTGTGGCTAGAACGAAAATGGTGCCGACATGCTTCTTGAGTACGGAGGACAACCACTGAAGGTTCTCGGGCCTCCGCGAATACGAGTTCAGTAGAAGTAGCCTGAGGAACACCTAAGCATATGCGCAGACTTCGTGCAATCATATAATTTAATCGCTTTTCTGATGTTGGTGAAATTCCTTGTAGAACTGGTATTGAATATGCGATTGTTTGTTGTACAAGAGCTGCATGGAGTAGAAGGAGACCGTCCGTTGACCCTCCCCTTCTCGCACCCGCGATACACCGAAATATGTTAACGATAGCATTCACTTTTGTTTTCTTTTTTAATCATATCGATATGCCTTGGCCATGTAAGAGAACAGTCTAGCACGACACCAAGGAATCTGTGCCACTTGGACTCGCTCGATGTTTTGTCCTCGTGGATGGAGCTTAAACCCTTTGAGGTGCTTTTTAGTAAAGGGTAGAACTGCAGATTCTTTAGCTGAGATGTCCATGCCTCTCTCACGACGGTATTTGTATGTCTCATCAAGGCCAGACTGCAACTGCAATTGTAAAGTTTCTGAAGAAGAACCAGATGCCCATATGCAAATATCATCTGCATACATCGAGATTTGGAGCGTTGGAGGGACTCGCTGGGGTAATTCAGCTATGACAGCGTTGAATAAAGTAGGGCTAAGTACGCTTCCTTGTGGGACCCCATGCTTGAGCTCATGTTCCGCGCTGTTTCCTTCGTTTGTGGCTACAAATATCTTGCGATGAAGCAGGAAGTTTTAGAGCGCAGCTCTTAGGCGCCCGTTTCCGGCTAGAGCGGCGTCGGCGTCGCCGTCGCCGTCGGCGTAACCGCGCGGTGCATTATGGGAAATATCCCATAATGCCCGCGCACCCTGAGGTCACGTGACCCGCTCAGGTCACATGACCTCGGGGAGAGGAGGGGAGGGTCACGTGACCCCTCAGGTCACGTGACCTGGGGGAAGGAGGGAAGGGGGTCACGTGACCCCTCAGGTCACGTGACCCCCCCCGGGGTCACGTGCCCTCGGGGGAGGACCAGACCAGAATCTTGGCGATACGTTCTCCCGCTCCGCCCAGACGATGGGAGATGCGACGGATGAGGTGTAGGCCGTGTCTCCATTGCCGCGAAATAGATTTAACCCATTCGGCTGCTATTTGAGAGCTGTACCCAAAATTCACTCCAAGGATCTTTATGAAAGGCTCTTTGCTTATCTGACTACCGTCAAGAAGTGAGGCCCAAGTCCAGGGTAGAATGCCCACGGCCGTACAACATGTACTTTGTTTTTTTCCGGGGACGGAAACATGCCGACGCGGCGAAGGTGGGAGTGGATGGCATCTAGACCCGCTTGCAGCGCTGTCTTCTGCGTCAAAACCGAGCCTTGGCATGTCCAGATGGTAATGTCGTCGGCGTAGGCAGTCGCTCGTAGGTTCGGAATACGATGGAGGGCCCAGAGCAGCGGCGCCATGACAATGTTAAATAATGTCGGTGACAATACTGCTCCTTGAGGAACTCCAATGTTGTTCTCCTTGGTAGTACTGCTACGCGCGTCAGGGCCGTAGCCCGACTTGACGAGGTATCGGCGGCCGGCCAGAAATGACCGGACAAAATCTAGTTGTTTCCCATCTAGGCCCTGCTCGTACATCGAGGAGACAACGGCTTCGTGTGGGACCGTGTCAAAGGCCTTCTTAATGTCCACCGTGACCACGACCCGGAGCTGCTGGCTGTTGGGGTGCCAGTCAGCGACATCATGGTAAATCATAGAAAGACTATCGTGGGTACTCAAATTCTTGCGGAACCCCGTTTGTGTGGGGTGAAAGATCCTGAGGTTTTCTGCTTGCCACTGAATGCGTGCCAGTACCATTCGTTCCATCAACTTTCCCATTATAGATGTAAGGGAGATTGGACGCAGGTTTTTCGGGTCGGTCGGTGGTTTGCCGGGTTTTGGGGATGGGGGTAACCCATGACATCTTCCAATCCTCAGGCAGGTGACCCGTGTGCCAGATGGAGTTGAACCAGTGAAGAATACCTTCCCTTGCAGCACGGGGTGCATTACGAAGCATCGGGGCTGTAACTCCATCGGGCCCGGGGGCACTCTTAAGTTTGCACTGGGCGATCGCCGCATCAAGTTCCCACTCAGTGAATGGCTGGTTCCCAGGGTTTTCCGTGTCCACAATGTCTGCATACACGGGTCTATATACATCGGGGGATGGGAGATCGTCAGGTTGCGGGAAGAATGCTGAGCCAAGCTGATCCAGGATATCTTCCTCAGTGTCTGTCGAAAGCAGGGTCAGAAGAGGGACAGGGCTACACGACTTGCGCTTGCCATACATAGCATTAAACGTTCGCCACACCTCGCCGAGCTTCGTAGTCTGTCGAAGGACTCGCAATGGGCAATCCAGCGTGTGAGTCTGAGGGTCTGGGCGTATGTGCTAGCTTCCTTGGTGAGGAGGGTCACACGTTTTAGGTAGCACGTCCGTCCTTGTTTCGAAGGTGGCCTATGCAGCGCGTTTCTACTCCCTCAAACGAGTCCATTTCGCCAAGATTGCTACGCTGTATAACGAGGCCCGCCGAACCATCCTCGGACTCCCTCGACACACACGAACGTCAGAGCTTCGCAAGTGCCTGCACCTCGTCGACCTTCGAGAGACACTGGAGCAGCAACTCGACATCCACATGGCCCGACTTGAGCATACGCTGCAGGGGAGGGCAGTTGCTCGTTTCATTGGAGTAGCTGTAACGAACATAAACGACCTGCCGCCTACCAAGCCTCCATGGGATCTTATTGATCTCACGCAACATGCCCGGCCTGTCCCGCGAAATATGGATGCCAAGCGCCACGCCAAGCGTCGGGAGCATTATGCTCGTCAACACCTAGCCGAGGTCACCGCATTATCTCAGGACCCTGCCCAGGTCATCGCGTATACGGATGCTGCCCTGCACACATCCGGTTGGTCTGCGACAGCTGCGGTGTTCCCGTCCCATGATCCTGCAGAGTGTGATCCTATCGTTGTTGCAAACACCAACATGACCCTTTCATCGCCCGAACAAGCGGAAGCCCGCGCCGTCCTCCTCGCCCTCCAGACGTATGAGGTCAGGAATCCAGTGCCCGGCACGCTTACGGTGTTCACAGACTCTCAGAACACGATTCGCGCTCTTAAAACGCATCTACTCACATCAAGTCCGACAATCGCCGCTATTTACGACACTGCACTTCGCCTGTACCGCCATCGAAGAGTCCGAGTCAGCATACGCTGGGTTCCAGGACATGCGGGAATTGACGGCAACGAGAAGGCCCACAAGGCTGCATTGGAGGAGCTGCATAGAGATTTCCCCTCCTCCCAGCGGACCTTACCGGTGCCTCCCACGTCGCCCAACGATGACCAGTTTCCCGAAGACGAGGCCTACGTGTACGACCCAGTCGATGCTGTTCGCCTCGTCCGTCGGGACTGGAAACGCCGACTCGACGCCTCTTGGACCCCAGAACAGTTTCCAATACCCGAAAACACGTTCCGTAGGCACCAAATGGTCCTGCTTCGACGCATTAGGACAGGTGGAGCGGTCACACCTCATCATGTCTATCGCTTCGAGCTGACCCGGCAACGTAAACTTGACCCTTACTATGTCCCACCAGACCCTCGCTGCCAGCGATGCAAAGACCCAGATGCCCTCCCGAAACTTCACCATCTCATTTGGGAGTGCGCAGCTCTGGTTGCCCAGCGTCAAGCAGCCTGGGCTACTCTTCTTCCTGAAGACCTTCCGACGACCATGCAAGAATGGGCGCATCCTGCCGGCGACTCCGAGCGCCGGACGAGGGTTCTGACTTCCCTCCTCGACTTTGTGTGGCGGAGCGGACTTGGGCCCTCGTTATAATGAAACACATCATCATTTCACGCCGCCAAGGACGTAGACGCCACGCTTGAAAGCGACCACGCCGCGTCGGTCCCTTGGGCCGGGGTCGCGCTGCTCATTCATCATGCGGGGATGGCCTGCGGACGCGAGTCGCTGTGGTGTTCGTGGTTCGGGTGGCGCGTGCCGAGTTTCTCTTGGAACTTGTTGCCCCGCGCCATTCGGGGCACGGATTTCGCGGTGGCTCGCGCTCAAATATGTCTGGGAGCTGTCTTTTGTGTCGTGTTTGAGCGGCGTGGCCCCCGCTTTGGGGGCTGGCGTTTGTCCTTGGTTAAAATAAACGTTGTTCTCACCTCACCTCGGGGGAGGAGGGGTCACGTGACCTGGGGGAAGGGGAAGGGGGTCACGTGACCCCCCAGATTACGTGACCCCCTCCCCGAAATCACGTGACCCCCCCCCCGGAGGAGATTGAAGAATGAGGGGAGGAGGAGCAGGAGGGTATACCTTCCCCTGATTACCCTTCCCTCCTCCTCCTCAAGAGCTGCGCTCCAATTCGGCATTACAGGGAGTTGTAAATGGCTTTCATTTTTTGATCCAACGTACAACTCACCCTCGCACTTTCAGTTGAATGAGTCCGTGCAGAACATGTGTGTGGCTCACGGTATCGAAGGCGCGATGAATATCTAAAAAGACTGCTATGGTTATGTTCCCAAATGCGCGTTTCCCTGAGTGTTTTGTGATTTTAGCTCACTATTTTTCATTCATCTAAACGGCAATGTATGCACTTTTAGCGGGTATTATTGCAAATTTGGTTTTCATTTACAACTAGCTTTGCAATATTTGTGAAATGCTTGCGCGCGTTTTCAGAAGGTTAGTTACAGGGGTAACAACGGCGGGCACCTGCTGCATGTGACTTACTGTCAGCGCATACAAATTGGCCTTGAGAGTGCAGAAGGCTGCGGCATTGCGTTGATAACATACACAAAACCGTCAAAGTCACAGTACCTCCAGAAGGGACCAGAAAGTGTGTCATGGCAATAACAAAAAAGGCAAAATGATTTAGATGACTCGTACGTTTTTTTAAGCAAATATTGAAAGAACGTCTTTTTTCCGAATGCACTTGTTTACTTTTAAGGTGAGTGTCGTGCCCTTATCAAAATGCTGCACTAATCCGCAATTGTAATAAACTACAATTTGTGGAAAAGGTAATTCTATTTGTGATGTGGCTTCTGGTTCAATTAAGCTAACGAAGGTTTGTGAGCGAAGAGAACTGTGTTTATCTCACCGCAAAACAAACTACGTATTGTCAAACGCTCAGCCTCTGTCCGAAATGTAGAGCAGTTGAAACAAATGCTAAAGTTCCAGAATGTACTGTTGTTTCATTCAAGATTTACAAACGATTTTCGGTGTTTTTTAATGAGAAAATAGGGCTCATTTCCAGTACCAGACGTCATTCGTATCCGTATATTCGCGGGATCCGCTTACCGCCATTGCCTTATTAAAAATTTACAAAACTTGCTTTCAAATTCTGAATCAGATAACGGTAAGTAGTAAAACTTGGGAATTGGGTTCCGACCGATAGCGCTAAATTTAGGCGGAGGCCGCGATTGTGCGACGCATAGTTTAGTTTAGCGGTGAGAAAAACACGGTTCTTTTTTTCTTCAACAACTGGCTGTTTCAAAAAAGGATCCAGGAACACGTTAAAAAAAACACATATGCTGTTCAGGAACATTATTATTGAGTTACCTGTACAAATATAACTACATATTTGAAAAGACAATCGGCGATATTCTCGACTGCCGCCATAACTCCGCATGCAGCATCTATCACTCTTTACCTGACATGGTCCACCAGACGTCGGACACCAGCCAACGGGTCTGCTCTGAGCTCTTCATAGGTGAGCACCAGCACGTTGGACTCCTCTCGGCGGCTCCAGAGTGACAGCAGATGATCGAAATAGTCTCCAGAGTCCACGTTTCCATTCATAAACTCCTCGAAGAAGTCATCGAAACTTCCATCATCAAAATGATAGTACCGAGGGAACCCCGCACATGATGGTACAGGGAAACGCAGACGTCTTTAGGGTTGCGGAGCACCAGGACATAGCGCGGCACCTGGCTCCACGGCATTACGGAGAATGACAGGTGAGTGCTGATGGGCTGCGGACTTAGGTCAAGTCTCCTCAGCAAGCTTAGCCCTCTTTTCTCCAGGTAGGGGGCGTAGCTGTCCAGTCGATGTCCTTCTGGTACGGGTGTCATGTCCCTTACCAGAAGGTACAGCATGTGTTGCAGCCAGGTCGTCCCGGACTTGGGGTAAGTCATCAGCACGATGTCCTTTGGGGACAGCGGATATCGGCAAGCGGCCTCGAAGTCTTCCCATTCGAAACCGTCTCGGGGAAACACCCAGCCCGTGGCGGGGTGTCGCTTGTACGTCGGCTTGTGTCGCTTGGTCATCGCTAAGCGCAGTTGGAAAGAAGGTTTTTTTTTTTTTTTTTTTGCTATGGCTTAACGGATAATAGGGCGGATAGTAGAGGCAGGATGGAATCGTGGCTGTCGCGATGAGAGCTGGGAATTACTGGGGGACGGAGGAGGAGGAATACCTCGTAATTGCGGCAAGGTCGGCACGTGACTTCCTGAAGTTGCGATCATAGACCCTCTACTATGCGGTTGGAACAGCGTGTCGCTAAAATTGGAGTCACTGAATTGGCTCCGCTTAGAGTATCGTCACTTTATTGTGTTGTGGGCGCCGACATTTTGTTGCTTAGTGCAGAGTGGGTGCGCTAGTTGCAACTCAAAAACGTTACTTCCTGAGCCTTAGACAATACCAGGAAGCTAAAGCGATATCGTTTCTTTTGTCGAGGACTATTTTACCATTCTTGGATTTGGAAAATCTTTTCTTCGATTTGATAGACAGCTCAAGAGGCCGCGGTACCTCTATTTATTCGTCCGCTTCAGCCACCAGATGGCGCGCGGCTCGCGACATGGTTGAACGCGTGACTTGTAGATGGCGCCAGTATCGGAGTGTGAAAAGGCCCGCGTTATCCGCTGCGTGAAATAGATCCCCGAAATGTGTTGTGTTCTCCCGGCGGAGGAAGCTTCTCCCTCCCTCGCGCGCGCTTGGTATGTCTGTGGTCAGTCAGCTCAGTGTGCATTGCATCGGACTTCAGTGATAATACGCGCGGTGGCCGAGTCCGCCCTCTCTGCTGGGTGATGCAGTGGGTGACGCTCGTTTCTGTTCGGAGGTAGGAATAAAAATGTCGGTCCCCTTTTTTACGACGCTCGTTTTTATAGCTTGGGTGTTCTATTTCAAGTGACGTACAGTACCGCCTTTTCGAGATCGTCCTTTGCGGCGAGCGATTGAGAGTCAGGTTAGCGTTTTATTTTGGTCAGCACTACACGTTCAATGAAGACCTCGGGCGGCGATGTAAATATGTTTTGCTCCCCAAAGGGTGTCCAAGGTGCGCAGTGACAATTGGAAATGGTATTGAAGGCGCGCGACTGTCGGTTGGTAAAATACGTGCGTTAGATTCACTTATTCAGTCTAATCATTTTTGCCAACGTCTTTTATCTGTTTCGACAAATGACATGGTCGAGTCTATTGATAACCTTAGGCAGACTGAACGTACGGAGTGTCCGGGCTTTAAATAAATTTGCTTCGTTTATGTGAATGAATAACTGTTTTCTCTTTTTCGGTGCTCGGTGCTATGCAAAAGGCGCTTAGATGTTATGGTAGCGTAGTGTGGCGGCGTTTTCCACGCTGACTCGGTATTGCATTCGCTGTGCACACACGGTATGTGTTCAGATGGAATGTGTCAAATCGTATTTCCGATCGATATGATGGATTTACTTTGCTACAGTGTTAATTATATTTTCCTGACTTAAACTGGTTCTTCCTTGATCTTAGCTTAAGTTCAAATTCGAGGGTGCAGACCGACTTAGCGTCGTAACATCCGTAATGCACAGAAAGAAATTAGTACTTTGAAAGAAAAACAAAAGGATACGAGGCGGCTCGGTGTTATAGAAGTAATGAGTGTACGAAGGATGCCATCGTACGTTTTTTTTCATGTTGAACGCTCCGCATCGCTGGGAAACGCTCAAGGTACCAGCGAAGACAACGAGCTGGCGTGAAATTTCCATCGAGCGGAAAACGAGCGCCACTTTTGTCATGCGCTTTCATTTCGATATGGCGCAAAATGCGCGCGAAATAGTAACAAGTAAGGCAACAAAATTTAGATGTTGGGTCTGGAACACCGCCAGACTCAGCCGTGTTGGGGGCATCTCTCGCGAGTCAATACGTCAAGAGTATTGCGCGTCGAACTGTACGTGTGAGTTCTCCATTTGAGCAAAACCTTGCAAAACTATTGTGCGTTAGAAATATGCATCGTATTAATCAGCTATTACTATACCCTATCTCAATAGTAGCGCACAGTACTTGGAAGCCACGAGCGAGAAATAAATGAAAGTTTGATTTTGTAGGACAATCGCGACGTGGAGGCCCATAAAAGAGAGTCCCGATAAGAAGAGAGCTCCGCCTTCCTCTTCTCATCAAGTGCTTGGGTTACGCTCTTGATCTTGCACCTTTGGGAACACTGCGCGCACCTAAAATCGCTTTCTTCCCTGAAAAACACGGTGGCATTCAGGATTGAGGGGTGCTACGCGAAAGCGAGCGACATGTCACGGGAACGAAGGCGAGGTGCTTCGGGCTTTGAAAACGCTCCTGATAAAAAAAAAAAGGCTTTTTTTTTTTAGGCACAATATTCTTTTTTCGTATTTATTAGCGCAAAAACTATCCATAAACTAAAAAAAATAGTGGGCATACAACGACAACGCACCCACTGGGACCCGAGTCAAGGCAAGGACAACTAACTACTAAAAGGAAAAAAAAATCATGTTCGCATACATAGACAGAAGGCATCCATCGAAAAAAATTAATCCCCTGCTTGTTCTGCCAATCTCGTTGTGCGTCTGTCAAAAGCCACAAAGGAGGAAGACAATCAGCGCCTACACCCCCCCCCTCCCCCCCCTAAAAAAAAAAGAAGAAAAAAAAGGTTTTTTTTTGGACGCCCGCAGTGGCCTAAGGGATGACCTTGGAAGGGTATGCGATCGTAGCGCGTTTGTCCCGCGGCAGTTCCCCTGTCTCAAATGCCCACGGTCCGTTTTCCCCAAGTACCAAAGTCCCCGTCTTATCTTCCCCGATTATCAACTCCGCAGTTATTCTGAGTCATTCCGATGCTTTCCAACGTTGAAAAACTGTTAGACGAATATTTACACACAAG
Organism: Ixodes ricinus; assembly: GCA_037355805.1. NCBI lineage: Eukaryota > Metazoa > Arthropoda > Arachnida > Ixodida > Ixodidae > Ixodes > Ixodes ricinus. Next base: position 29,501 of record JAZHYW010046064.1, on the reverse strand, counting down.
TATACACTGTTCGCAGAACTATCTACAGTGCTAAAATTCAAAAGCGCTGTGTTAGATTCGGGAACTCGTGTAGGTCTAGCTCATTGTTGGAACATTTTTATTCGCTCGATGAACTCCACAAAACTTGTAAATATTAGGATGGACTTTTCAGAGAACGATATTAGTTGTCCGGGTCCCAGGCGACCGGTCAGGTCGCAATTATAGGGTGATTGAACATTTTATTTCATAATCACAATCGTATCATCAAGGGCACGCCATTTCCTCATCACTTCTTCTACGAACGGAGTTGCTGTATTCGTAGCACACGTAGACGGAAACGGTTGAGACTGCTCAAATAAAACCTTCTTTTGGCAAGTATTGCGCAGCGATTAAACACAATTCCTCTAACATAAATATGCTGCTCCACATGTGTATTCACAAGACGCAATACATCGTTCTCCCAACTTCGTTGAAATGGGCATGAAAGCGCGTAACCGTTACTTGGTTGAAGTTCTACATAGAGGTAAAGTGTTTACCATAAAAAATCGTTAATTATTTATTTTTTTCCGTTCCACTACAAAACTCGGTTCCCTTCAAAATGATGGTTTTCATGTCGTCTCCACAGCGCTTTTACGTCGGTAATTTCGTGTTAGAAGACATCACATAATGTGCGGGAAAAAAACGGTACGATCGATGCTGCATAGCCTCTTTTTTGTGGACATTAAAAACAAAGTAGTTGTCTTCACTTCGCACTGCATGTTTTAGCATGGAAGTTCCTATTTAATTATGATGTCTTCACTTTCTTAAAAAAATATACAGTTATTTTAAGTACCAAATTACAAAAACATCCAAGTTGCATAATTGCTTTTCGTTGGGACGCCATGACGACAGTGACACTTGCGTTCGCTTGCGCTTTTCACCAGCATTTCTACGATGAATCACCAGGATCGCGACATGCAGCAGCATGAGACTCCGGCATATGTGACGTCATTTGGTGCCCCTTCGGGACCACTTTTGATGTATGGTCAGCATAGAACGCTAGACACACCAGTCGGATACGCGCTCCATGGCGCCATAGAACTGCTCCTAAAAGTAGCTGTCACGTACTTTGCTCCGGGACTGTGATTCCCTCACAGCAGCTCTGACCTTTGAAGTTTGCCAAGTTACGGTGAAACGGAGTATAGACAAAACAGACAGGAAACGAGCTGCCAGCATACGCTAGTCAAACTTCCAACAGAAAGGATTAGTTTCTCCCCAAGCTGGACGACATTTATCGGGCATCTTTAGGGCTGCGAAGCTCAAAATCACGCGTACTCAATAAGATTTTTTCTCTCGCGTGTTTGTGATTTTTACAATGCCCTGCAAACAAAAAATAAAAAATAAAAAAATATGGTGAATCATTCCGAGGGGGTACCAATAACTGCGAGCCATGAACATGAATGATTCGCTAACATCCGTCAGGAGTGCGAACGGTAAATCGTCACGCAAACATATTCTCACAAGCTGCAAATATTTATTTGGTTTAGCTAGTAGAACATACTAACGACATGTGATTATTATATACAAGATACCATTTCTCGGTTCTTCAAGACCATTTCCCTAGTCTGAACGGTTGCGCTACGGGCCGCGGCTGCACGACCACGCCCCTGCCCTCGCCACGGAGGCTGCGTGGGCGAGGGCAAAAAGCCGTGTTCTCGATAAACTACGGAGCTACGTTGTGTCGTCTGCTACTGTACCGCCAACAGGAGAGCGATAGCTCTGTGTGTTCCACAGACGCGTGTTGCGGTATGACTCTGTACGTCTGTCCTAGAGGAAGATAAAAATATAGGCTCTGTGACTCCCTCCTAAGCTAGCAAAAACAAACAGAAGTATACTCGTTTAGACTGAAAGGTTTCCGAAATAGTGGCCAGACATTGGAAAAGCATATGTCACAAAACTTGGTTTGTGAAATGTCATTATTTTTTTAGCAAGAAATCACCTGCTCACCACTGGGACGACGAAATCGTCACTATTTATTGCGTCAAGTGTACTTGCGCTCATGAAGAAAAATCTGAACACATCCTTCTCCCAACGGCCTATGTCGAATAACAAACACTTTTTTAAACATGTATGCACAAATAACTCATTTATTGCTACACTTGTATATACACGTGAATTAAACGACGTCAAACCGCATTTGTGATTAGATCTTGATGTCTATACCAACTACATTCATATTTTTAAGGCTTCATTGAACGATAACTTCGCTAATAGTTAATGGAACACGATGGCTCGATCTTACCAAAAACTTCAACGTGCGAAGCTTCCACAGACGGTCGCTTACGAGTATTCTCAATGTGGATTTCAAGCTTTCGCTTGCCATAGGAGCTTGTTTTCGACTACAGCACTGCACGGGCCCGGAAGTGCGGAGCGCGCTGCTGTGGGGAAAGGTTGACGTTACAAGATGACGTGTTACGTGATCACGTAAGATGACGCGTCACGTGATCACGTAAGCTAGCACGTCATTCTGAGCGTATCCGAAGGCGTCGATGTCACGTGAACGTTTGGCCGCCGTTTCCTCTGCGTGACGTTACCGGTCAGCTTTGGAGATAGCGAGATTTAGCAGGCCGTTTTTCTCCTCTGTATCGGTATCCCTAAAGAAGGCGCCGCAACTGAGCATTCACGCCTCCAGTCTTTTCTGCATAGATTCAAGGTCTCGTGGCGGATTACGCAGAGCTAAACCGGCGCTTAGCGGGTTGCGGAAACGATCTGCTGAAACTCCTATTCTCCTCGCTATTCTTCCGAACTCCCTTTCCCTTCTCAGCCTTCCATTCTCCCTTCTTTCTTGCCCTAGTCCAGTTTCACCCTACAAAAATACGTTTTGAAGTCTGAAGTAAATAAATATTGTTGCAGTTCAGGGTTGCCTTCTGGCGCTTTGGCCTTTTAGCAACTTCATTATCCGGTGTTCAGCATTTCGATGTTTGTTATTTTGATAATGCGAAGTTTTGAACCTGAACAAATCACCTCTATTCACCAAGGAAAAGAAAACAATTTTCAGGACGAACTTTAATATTCTGAGTTGATAAACATCCGCCGGTGACGAAAATACAAAATTGGTTACAGCCGAAAAACTCCGGTGGTTGGAAATATTCGGCCTGGGTAAAACTAAAACACTCCAGTCGGTGAATGTTCCCGCCCCAGCGACGGCTAGTTTCTTCGAAACGCCTCCTCTGTAGAAGTTTGTGAAACATGTTATCTCGTCGATCCTCCATCCTTCCAGTGCCTATTCAGAGGTCGGTGTGGTTCTTGGAAGACAACGCCAACAACATTAGTGTCGTCCGGAACCATTGACCTTAGAAACGCGCCTCTTCGCTTGGGGAACTGAGATGCGTTGATTGTTATTTGTTTCTTTTGCCTACTACAGACCATTCCAAAACTCGCCTTCTGGGTGCCACCAACTTTGTCTACTGGGCTGTGAAGCGCGTTCGAGCGTGCGCAATAGCTCTCTAGGCCAAAAGATTGTACACTGCGTATGCGTTCACAGCTCAATGACTTAGGCATTTTTCGTCGGGATAGATGCTCCCACGAGAAGAAAAGCGTATGAAATATGTGAATAGAATTGGAAATTCGAAATGTTCTTGTCCAATCGCATTTTTCTTCCTCGGTTATCAACGCTTTTTAGCGTCATCACGAGACGTTCAACCATAATACACTGGTGTTTAAAAAGTAAGCGTCGAAAAACATGCGCCGATTTTTGGTCAAAAATAAACACCGGAAAAACATACCCTAATCATTACCCATGCCACCTTTTTGGGCAATATGTGAATTTCCAGAAGAACAGCGAGTTATCACCCTCCCCTAGAAATACCCTGGCTACAGAGCAGGCGACCCGTTTTTCCTCGCGTCAGATTGCGGTGACCACGAACCGTACGGAGGTCACAGGACGTCCGTGAAAAATATAAAGGAGGCAAAGAACGATCTACTCTGTGCACGTTTCATCCCCGATTTCCACGACCCCAAGGCCGAAGGACGTTAGTGTGAAAGATAACAATAAAATAAAACTTTGTGTCAAAAAAAAAACAAAAAAAAACACGGAGATCTATTTACCGATAACCAGGAAAGCGAGACACGCACACTGACGCCTCGGCGTGCAGAATGAAACAGGATACGGCGCGCGCGCGGAAGAACACCTTGCACAGTGCCGATCCGGCCGATCGCCGAAAGGACGATTTCGCATTTCGTGGACAGCGAGCGCCACCTCACGGGAGAGAGAGGTACCTTAAAAACAATGAAAACAAGCACCGACACCTTGGTTCTTTATATTCGCTGTAGTTACGGAACAGATCGACTTACGTGAATAATTTTGATATTATTCGATTCCGTAATAAATTTAGAAGACATTCAATGAAATACTTTTTTCGTTTGCATTGAAATAATTTTGTAAATTCGCTCCGAACGTAAGAGTGCCGAATTAGCCGATTTTGACCATTTTCATGATTTTTTAAAGAATATAATCAAATTTATAATAAAACATTTGTTCCATTGAATGTCTCGATAATGCCTCAATGTCTTTAAAGCCGAAATTTTCAAGAAGATCCGCGCAGCCGTTATTATGTGAGAATTTTTCTAAGTTGGCGAAAAACCTCATGTATTCTCTATGGGGCTCTGAGGTGCGCCCCTCTTAAGTTGATTGGTTTCGGTTTCCGTGCGCTCGCGGCTGTGTTTATGTGTTATGTCAGTTTCGCCTAATTTTGTAATACAAATGTGCCCGTTATAGCACACAACTAATAAAATTGTGGTACTGAGCCAATTTGAGAACCACGAGGTGGTTTCGAGTCATATTCGCGGACTTTCTTACGAACACTTTACGATGCATCTGGTCATGTTCGTCGTTAATTTCGGTCAGGTTCGGCGGGGAAACGACTTTGATACACAAGGAGGATTTCCATCGTCTACGACCGTACCCACTGACCCTAGTTTCTAGAAAAATAAACTAATGAAGATACTAATGAGTAGATGTATAGTAAAAATGCAGTTCCACAACCTGATTAAAAACCTCCTGAATCGCGAAAAACACATCAAGTGGCTAGTTCACTGCTCACTGTTTGATTTTCGCGGACAGCAACTTTTTCTCAATTTTAGAGACTCAAAATGTCTCTTATAATAGCGCAGATACTCTAAAAAATAAGTGATATTGTCTCAGGTTATTTTCTTTTAAAAAACTTAAGTACTCGAGAACTATTTCGATAGTCCGTCCAGGTCGGGTTGGAAATTCCTTTAGCTATTGACCCTACTAAAGTACTTATTAACAGCATTTCACAACGTTGGAGTTAGAGAATAAACTATTTGTTTTACTGACATTTGATTACGACATTTTTGGCACATGAGATAAGTGACAGGCCCATCAATTGAAGTCTGAAATTTTGTCTTCGTATAAACTTTGCCAAATAAAATTAAAGGGCCCGAGAGAAGTGAGCTCCCGTACGTTTGGCTAAAGTCGAATGCTAGGCACGACTTCATGAACCTGTGTAGACAGATCTCCATTGAAGCTGATTCGATCTAGAATCAACAACGCTGAACTCGGGCGATTTTCATATAGATAGCTTCTTTTCGGCATCACATAATGCGAGCCCTAGGCACTCTCATGCTGCCTTTGACAGATTTTTTTTTCACATGGGTCTTTATGTTGAAATTACTAAACTAAATAAATTAAACTTTGTATTAAAGAAATGTCAACACCCTTTAATGACTGCAGATATGGGACCGAGCATGGTGTACAGTTTCTCTAAATTATAAATAAACAAATCAAGCAAATGTTATATTGCAAACACGATTAAGAACGTCTAAAAGATTTAGGTGTAATGTCGTGAACAAAGAAATCGCCTGATGTGGACGTTATTATTATCGCGAGCATCAGATAATATGTGAGTTAAATGTTCGTTACCTATATATCTTATAAATCCTAGATAATCAAAAACAACTCTTTTAAATTTGTTATGAAGGCAAGGCAGGAGGCTTTCAGGAAACACAGATAGCTTTATATCCTAAGTATTTTGGTCACCCTAAATGCGCGAGTATACATATACATTGCACTATACTTATTTCGAATATTCCGCCACTATCACTGAGCAAACTTCAGTTGTCATAAATAATTGGGCTCAATACACGCCAGGGCTGACGCTGATCCCTGTACCTCCTCCCTTCTCACAGGTATCCGGTACGCCGACGGTAAAAATAGTCTAAATCTGTTACAAAATGAACTGCAGATGTGGTCGTACACATAATGATGGCATCCAATTAAGTTGTAAATGTAGGCATCGGGCAGCGATTTACAATAAGGCGAGAAACACGGTGAAAAGCGACGCAAAACGCGAATGCAATGCCTTCGCCAAGGCGCGGAGGGGTTGTGGAGCGACGAGTTGAAGCCACCTTATGGCGGCCGCGTCACGTGATTCCAAGATGGCAGCGCCCATGCGACGGAGGCTGAAAAGGTGAGACATTCCGCAGGAAGACGTAGAATCGACCATTCCAACGCGAAAAAGAGCAGGGGACTCACACCAACAACATCGCATTCCAATGGTTTGATTACGGGCTACAGCGGGCTTTTTGCCCACACTCCATCAGCGCATGTGCGGCGCCATTGGCGTCCGCTAGGGGCGCTCCGGTTTTTTTTGTCCAACTAAGTCTTTTCAAAATGAGGAATTTTTTAATTTTCTCAGAAATGTAACAAGAACCAACATAGTAGCTTATGCGAACTTTGAAAATATGAAACCATGTTTGATGCGGTTTCATATTTCTGGGAATTTAAAATAAAAAGATTTCTTTATTAATTGAATGTGTTACCAAATACCAAATGCTTCTCACGAGTCACTTCACTACAACCTTGCATTTAAAACCCTGTTCATTGAGGGAAATAAAAACTGTAGCACCAGCCTGGGCTGCGTGTAAGTTTGGCAGTATTCTGTGAATAGTGTACTTTGCGCACTAATAACACTTGCTGAATTCACCCAAGCTCCCTAACACACACTCAAGAAATCATGAAAACAGTCAAGAAGGTAGGAGAAGCTCCTCCCACAAGTATGATGCGCCCGTTTCGAATCCATACGCAGTCGAAAGAATAGTTCACTGGAAAAACCTACTTATCTCCGACCCCCACTTTTAAGAAAGCGACCTTTGTACTCATCGGAGAGGGAACCGAGCCCCTGAAAGGGCCTTTGTATCCATCGGAGCTTGAACCTAACCCCCAAAGTCGTATTTGTTTCCATCGGAGGGGGAATACTCTAACATCCCTCTCGTGGCTTCCACAACGCTAAGTCAAAGTCGAAATATACATTTCAGTAGAGTAGATTGTTGGGCTAGTTGGTTTTGGGACTTGGAAAACATTTTAGCGCTCAAAAACAAGGACAAGTAGAAGAGAAACAGACACCACAGTGCGCTACTAACAACTGATTTTATTTCATGAAACGACACTTATATACCTTCGGTATTTCTGATTTTGCCCCATCATGAGCCACCCCGATGCCAGGCCGCGTCATTGAGGAACGCACGTTCCTTGTCAAGTAAATCAATTGAGGCCACGCTGACACATGCTGCCCCACCCTTCTTAATCTCGTGTGCCTCGACTATTTCCCTCACAGTTTTTTCCTTGTGCCTCGCCAGGATCTTGCACTTGGAAAACAACGGCACACACTTGCAGTTTTGACAATGATCAGACAGATGCCCGTCCCGATAGTTTCCTACTTTAAGTTTGTGTTCCCTTAGCCTATCATTAACACACCTACCGGTCTGCCCTATATACTTGTTTCCGCATGATAGGGGGATCTGGTACACTACTTCCTCCGCACATTCAACGAAGGGATCCCTGTGTTTCACCGCACAGCCAGAAGGAGCCTTACGAAACGGATCTGTCATCCTACATAATCTACTAAGTTTGTTTGGTGCGGAAAATACCACTTTTACGTTCGATCTATTGGCCACCTTTTTCAGGCCATGCGCCGTTTTGTGAATGTACGGTATCACCGCGACCTTTTGTTTATCTCTGAGAACCGTTGGGCGAGGGCAATCCTCATTACGTAATCTTTTTAATACGATCTCTGCCACTGACACCACTACATTCTTCGGGAAGCCAGCTGCCAACAACCGCCTATACTGCGTGCTCAGGCCTTCTGACATCACATGGTGGCACGATTTTTTGAGGGCGTTCAATACGCACATATTGGCAATGCTCCTTTTTACAAGTTTCGTATGAGCTGAATTGTACGGCAACAGTGGTTTTTGGGCTCTAGGGTGGTACATCCAACACACATGTCGTTCAGAAAAGGTGAGTCTGATATCAAGGAACTGCAACACATCATCTACCGGTAGTTCCTGGGTTAGTATGAGGGGGTGTAAGACGTTCTTAAAAACAGTAAAGAGGTTATCCACTCTCGACTGGACTCCTGCAGGCCCATGGTTGAACAGAACTAAAAAATCATCCACAAATCTAAAAACTTTGATTTCATTAAAATCGTTGCCTTCATTAAAGTGCTCAAAAAGAACTTTGTCCTGATGGGCTAAAAATATGTTACTGAGGATGGGTGCCAAGCATGAGCCAATGCATACCCCTTGTTTTTGTATATAGACCCCGTCATTCCATTCCACAAACGTCGATTTAAGATAAAACGAGAGCATTTCAATGAAACTCTCTTCCGTCATGCCGATTTGATTCTGGAAGGCCACTGTACCAAAGCGATCGATACAATGTTCCACGGATGTTAGTAACTTGTCGTGCGGCAAAGAATAATACAAATCTTTGATGTCAAATGAACAGGCTGAAAATCCCTTGTCGGAGTTATCTTTTAAAAAATCTAAAATATCGTCAGAATTTCTCACCAAAAATGGATCGTTAAAACCTAAAACTTCCAATTTGTCCTGGAGAAAAAGCGCGACCGGCTTCTGCCATGAGCCCATCTCTGATACTATGACCCTCAGGGGACATTGCTCTTTGTGAGTCTTGGCGCTAAACATAATTTGCAAGCACCCATCTTTATTCTTATTGATGCTCTGAGCTAGCTGATGAAGGTTCAACATTTTGCATCGTCTCACTGCCTCTAATCTCAGCTTTTTTAGAGACACATCATCCCGGCGATTTCGCTCCTTCCAGCTGACAAGGAGGGAGGATTCGTAGTTTTAACGGAAGCGGAATTTGGGAGCAAAGCCCTTGAGGCGATCTCATCAGTGTTTAATCGCCGGGATGATGTGTCTCTAAAAAGCTGAGATTAGAGGCAGTGAGACGATGCAAAATGTTGAACCTTCATCAGCTAGCTCAGAGCATCAATAAGAATAAAGATGGGTGCTTGCAAATTATGTTTAGCGCCAAGACTCACAAAGAGCAATGTCCCCTGAGGGTCATAGTATCAGAGATGGGCTCATGGCAGAAGCCGGTCGCGCTTTTTCTCCAGGACAAATTGGAAGTTTTAGGTTTTAACGATCCATTTTTGGTGAGAACTTCTGACGATATTTTAGATTTTTTAAAAGATAACTCCGACAAGGAATTTTCAGCCTGTTCATTTGACATCAAAGATTTGTATTATTCTTTGCCGCACGACAAGTTACTAACATCCGTGGAACATTGTATCGATCGCTTTGGTACAGTGGCCTTCCAGAATCAAATCGGCATGACGGAAGAGAGTTTCATTGAAATGCTCTCGTTTTATCTTAAATCGACGTTTGTGGAATGGAATGACGGGGTCTATATACAAAAACAAGGGGTATGCATTGGCTCATGCTTGGCACCCATCCTCAGTAACATATTTTTAGCCCATCAGGACAAAGTTCTTTTTGAGCACTTTAATGAAGGCAACGATTTTAATGAAATCAAAGTTTTTAGATTTGTGGATGATTTTTTAGTTCTGTTCAACCATGGGCCTGCAGGAGTCCAGTCGAGAGTGGATAACCTCTTTACTGTTTTTAAGAACGTCTTACACCCCCTCATACTAACCCAGGAACTACCTGTAGATGATGTGTTGCAGTTCCTTGATATCAGACTCACCTTTTCTGAACGACATGTGTGTTGGATGTACCACCCTAGAGCCCAAAAACCACTGTTGCCGTACAATTCAGCTCATACGAAACTGGTAAAAAGGAGCATTGCCAATATGTGCGTATTGAACGCCCTCAAAAAATCGTGCCACCATGTGATGTCAGAAGGCCTGAGCACGCAGTATAGGCGGTTGTTGGCAGCTGGCTTCCCGAAGAATGTAGTGGTGTCAGTGGCAGAGATCGTATTAAAAAGATTACGTAATGAGGATTGCCCTCGCCCAACGGTTCTCAGAGATAAACAAAAGGTCGCGGTGATACCGTACATTCACAAAACGGCGCATGGCCTGAAAAAGGTGGCCAATAGATCGAACGTAAAAGTGGTATTTTCCGCACCAAACAAACTTAGTAGATTATGTAGGATGACAGATCCGTTTCGTAAGGCTCCTTCTGGCTGTGCGGTGAAACACAGGGATCCCTTCGTTGAATGTGCGGAGGAAGTAGTGTACCAGATCCCCCTATCATGCGGAAACAAGTATATAGGGCAGACCGGTAGGTGTGTTAATGATAGGCTAAGGGAACACAAACTTAAAGTAGGAAACTATCGGGACGGGCATCTGTCTGATCATTGTCAAAACTGCAAGTGTGTGCCGTTGTTTTCCAAGTGCAAGATCCTGGCGAGGCACAAGGAAAAAACTGTGAGGGAAATAGTCGAGGCACACGAGATTAAGAAGGGTGGGGCAGCATGTGTCAGCGTGGCCTCAATTGATTTACTTGACAAGGAACGTGCGTTCCTCAATGACGCGGCCTGGCATCGGGGTGGCTCATGATGGGGCAAAATCAGAAATACCGAAGGTATATAAGTGTCGTTTCATGAAATAAAATCAGTTGTTAGTAGCGCACTGTGGTGTCTGTTTCTCTTCTACTTGTCCTTGTTTTTGAGCGCTAAAATGTTTTCCAAGTCGAAAGATAAAGCAAATATTTACTGGAAGGCAAAACCCTCTCCCGCGTTCGCCACGACGTCACGGAAACGATGGGACGCTATTGGAAGCGGAGGTGGCGGAGGAATATATGAATCCTTTTGAGGGGCATTTGCCACTACCTTCTTGACATCCATTTTCCCCTTTCCATCAACGGCTATCCTCCTTGCCCTCCGTCCGCGACACGGCCCCCGCCGCCATGTCTGAGCGAAGCTCACAAGGCGCGCGTAGGCGCGCGCCTGCTGGCCGAGGCCGTACTTGTTATTGCATACGGCGGACTAGAGATTTTTTTTCAGATATGAAGGCAGTTTTGCTTTTTAACTAGAAGAAACTAGCGTTTGTGCACCTATATTGGAGTTATAAAGCACGGGAAGACGTCTCGATCGGTAAATATAATAGCGCGAGCAGAGTTGAAATCGCTCGGGCGTGAAGACAAACTTTTCCTAATTCCCCTAACGCAAACGATTAAAAAAAAAAACAATGTTGTATTAGGGAAATCGGCATGCACTGCGAAAATATATTTCGTTTACCGGTTTATTGCATGAAAAGCTGATGAAAGCAGACACACCATAGAATGCACCTCTCCCTGCGTGTGCGTATTTACTCGAGTAATAGCCGCACTGTTTATGAAGAAAGCTTGAGGGTTCGCTTTTCCGCGGAGCGCGCAGATTGTCAATCACCGCGATCGACAGCATGATTCCAGCGGTTTACAGGACAGAGATAACGTCTTCGTGGGAAGATACCATCTGTGAAGATTGCATTTGTTTGGAGAATCGTGTTCTCTATCTGGTTAATCGCTATGTTATTTATGCGCAACGCGATGATTGGTTGTATATGTGTTCGGGGGGAAAAGTAGATGCAAGGGTCTTTTTCATAAATAGTGCGGCTGTTACTCTAGTAAATACGGTAAATAGAGTTTCGTAGGCAAGGACTGCGTTGCTAGCGAGAGCTCGTGCGTCGCTTTGAGCATGGATTGGGCACGCGCCCGCAAGGCTCGCAATCCTTAGCGTACGCTCTACTAAATCTTTTTAGTATCCTGTACGACGTGAATTCGGAGAATGGGCATCACTCGAGTTCGGCAAATAAAAGACACCACATCGCGTGCAAAACCAGGACTTTTCGGTAATTTTTAGCATCACCGATCGTTTTGTCAATCACGCTGCAGCTTGGTTAACTTTATACACATTTTATAACAGTCGAATACTACCTGCGAATGTGCACATGTCCGCAGACTAATATATGCGACGTTTTCTATTTACGCGCCTCGTGCAATAACTATAACTCTAAAAAATGTCTGCATGTTCACTTACCCGCAAAACACTCGAAGAGCCAATCTCTGCGATCTAGGAAATCAACTGAGCGAATGATGAAGCGGAACATCCGTTTAGATCTAAAAAATGAAGTCTGCGCTGTGGCATTACGCAATGCACGCATGACGCTTTGCATTGCGCAATGCCACAGCGCAGACTTCACTTTTAGGTCTAAGCAGATGTTCCGCTTCATCATTCGCAGAGCTGATTTCGTACATCGCAGAGATTGGCTCTTCGAGTGTTTTGCGGGTAGCTGGACGCGCAGGCATTTTTAAGAGAGTACCATCCAATCCACTCGCCTGTATACCAGATTCTTGCTTCCAGGAACGATGGTTGTTTTCCTGGACTCCGACCGTCTCCCTCGAGTTTCGATGGGGCCGGGTGACCGTGGAGTGCCGTGCGGTGGTGTGCGGATCTGCCGTTCTCGGCACTCAGGAGCCGGAGGACTCGATGGAGGCTTTTCGATAAATATATTCACAATGAAGAACGAATATTATACAGGGGCTGTCACGCTGCTGATGTTGCTCGCGGCAGCCCGACGTCGAAAAAAGCGTCTCGGCGCCAAATCCGTTGCCGCGCACGGCAACTTCTCTGCCCCGCAAGACAGAGTACGTGGAGCCCTCGGGACCGCGGGAGATAACCGTAACGACTTGCTCCGCGCACGGACTCGTTCAAACTCAAAAGGCACGCCGCCATTCCGAAGGGAGGCCGGACCTCCCTCTCTCCCCCGGAGTCGCCGACATGGCCCTGACAAAGCCGCTTCCCCAATTACCACGGCCGCAAGGGCGACCACCCCGCTCCCGTCTTGAGAACGAAGGTTTTGTTTACTGAAAATATAAAACACGGCGGACAAGCACAGGACAACCAACAGTGGTTGTCCTGTGCTTGTCCTCCGTGTTTATTCTTTCAATTTTATGTACTCATGTTCAACCCGCTCGCATTCACCAGTTGTTTACTTCCCACGCGAGGAAATCTGCTTCCACTTTCGGGAGCTGGCCGCCGCTTGCCGCCAAAGGGGAAAACGTGACACATCGGGCGCCTCCGAAGGACGCTTCGGGTGACCTCGCCGCCGAGCTCTCTCTGCTAAGCACCCTCGGCCATCCCTATACTAGGGAGTTTTCGTAGATTGTTTCCACTGTCCCGCAACCCTCTCCGCAACCCGCTACGAGATCCGGGTTTCTTCAGTCAAGGCTAGCGGCGCGCAGGCGCAGTAGCGGCTTCTTCGTTGCGGAGGGCTTAGGGGGGGGGGAGGGCGGTCTACGAAAACTCCCTAATAGGGATTTTCGTAGATCGTTTCCGCTGTCCCGCAACCCTCTCCGCAACCCGCTACGAGATCCGGGTTTCTTCAGTCAAGGCTAGCGGCGCGCAGGCGCAGTAGCGGCTTCTTCGTTGCGGAGGGCTTAGCGGGGGGGGGACGCGGTCTACGAAAACTCCCTAATAGGAAGTTTTCGTAGTTCGTTTCCGCTGTCCCGCAACCCTCTCCGCAACCCGCTACGAGATCCGGGCTTCTTCAGTCAAGGCTAGCGGCGCGCAGGCGCAGTAGCGGCTTCTTCGCAGCGGAGGGCTTAGCGAACTCCCTAATAGGGAGTTTTCGTAGAACGTCTCCGCTGTCCCGCAACCCTCTCCGCAACCAGATACGCTAGCGTGCAGCGTTGCCATTTCAGCGATTTTGTCGCTAGATTTAGCGATTTTCTATACATTTAGCGACGGATTTTTTTTTTAATTTAGCGGCTAGCGATTTTTTGAGCGACTTTGGTATTCAATCGTAATCTTGTTATTTTGAACAATTTTAGAGATTTTCGCGGGCTAAACCCTTTTGCTTCTCTAGCCAAGTTTGCTTGGGATATATGCTCAATTTAGCGGCGCGCTTAGAACAAAATGTCAACACTGTCAGCACTGCAGACCATCTCTCCCGCGTCCACGTACCCACGTGCTCTCCGCCAAACGTTGAGAAGATTGTCGAACTGTTTAGGGAGGTGTCAGGTGGCCTTAATTTTACCTGGGAATTGTCTGTGAATAACTGCATTCAGTTCTTAGACATTGTGATCCTTTTTTTTTTTGAAGAACATGTCTGTTGGCAGTATTGTCCGCGCACTAAGAAAAGCCTGGTTTTGTTTCAAAGTGCTCACTCTAAACTGGTAAAGTGGGGTATAGCCTTGTATGTCTAAGTGCGGCTCTGGAAAAAAGTTGCAATCACCAGATGAAAATCAGTCTTGAACGCCATTAAAAGGGTTAAGAGACTTTCGTACTTGTCGCCTAGTCGTTTCCCAAATAAAACATTACAAATAAAAACCGTCCTAGTTGTTTTTCAGTGCAAGTTTAACCTCTCAAAATACCTGAGATATGATTATTTGAGATTCACTTACTTTAAAACGGTTTAATAAGCTTTTGGAATTTAGCGAATATTTTAGCGACTTCCTGGCGAGTCTAGCGACTGTTTAGTGACTTCCTGGTCTCAATGTAGCGGCGCGCGCAAAAAAAAGATGGCAACACTGCTAGCCGTGAACTCTACAGTCAAGGCCATCGGCGCGCCGGCGCAGTAGTGGCTGCTTCGTTGCGGAGGGCTTAGCGGAGGAGGAAACGCGGTCTACGAAAACTCCCTAATACCCTACGTTAAAATAAGAAAATAGCGCGTGCTCGGTTGCCTTGCCAGCGCGTTTCTCATTTATCCCATACATTAGCGAGGCCCTTTTCATCCTTGCTGTTTCGAGATGTTGTTTTGACGTTCTCACGTGCAAGCTACACCCTTCGAGTTATTTTAATAATAATAATAATAATAATAATAATAATAATAATAATAATAATAATAATAATAAATAATAAAAATAATAATACATACATACATACATACATACATACATACATACATTTTATTGACTCAATGGGACTATTAAAGAGGGATATGTTTGCGGGCACATCAAAGCCAGCAAGGGCTTGTGGGATGACACCCTAAAAAAATGAAAAAAAGTCCGCTTAAGTGATAAGGTAAAGACATTACCTTCAAAATAGAGAATAATAATAATAATAATAATAATAATAATAATAATAATAATAATAATAATAATAATAATAATAATAATAATAATAATAATAATAATAATACCCAGGTAACAATTTATGTTGTGGAGACAGTCGGCGCAACAAAGTTTCGCAACATGGAAACAGTTTTACTGCAATCGCGCAACAATGTTGTAGCAACAGTCATAACACTGCAGAAGTGTCCGCTGCTAAAGCACTGCGGCAACTGTGTCGGTCAACCGTTGATTGTTTCATGCTCGCAACAGTTACCGAAGCATTGCTTTTACCCAGCAAAATGTGTGCTGTCCTGATGTTGCTAAACTGTTCCCGTGGCAGATTCAAAAACAGTTTGCGTTTACACTGCCAGAATGCAGTCGCCAAACATTGCTTTCCAAAAGTGTTCCAACCGTATACGACACAACAGTTTCGCGCTAGGTTGGGATAGATGTGTCGAGGAATTGTTGCGGAAACACTGGACACCATTGTTGGTTGACTGTTGCTCAAACCTATTCGGCAGACGTTGCGTGCCACAACGGGACTGCAGCTGTACATCAGTTTTTGCCAACTGTTGCCGCATGCATCTTCTCAACATTTGCACTGCATGACCAGGCAGCGCTCCTCGCGACAGTGCTTCCCCATGATCGGGGCAACAATGTCTTGCTTTTGTTGCTAGAGTCTGTCATGCCACAGCTGCGTGGCATAGTTTTGCGGGTGTTCCTCACTTGTCTCGCAACAATTAGGAAACAGTCGGGCAGCCTTTTGGTAACTATTGCGGGCACCTTACAGCGGAACAGTAGTACAGCCAACGTTACTAGAACTCAGTATACTGTCATGGAACATTCCCCAAAGAAGTTGCACCGATCCGTGCAATGGAACGCAACTATCGGCGATCCCAACGCCGCCATTTCTCCCGCCGCGGCCACTGAGGAAACTGCACAGCTGTTTGAACTGGCTCAGAGTATCGCATTCGATAGCGTCAACTGTTACTCTTCTATTTTGGCTTTCATCGGCAATATCGTAGCCGAAATATACAAGGTAAAAGAGATATGGTAGCCAACCACCGTCTCTCATGCGGAAGTACCGTGAATAAATACAGAAGTCAGCACGCACCCAGCTCGGGACGCGCTACCTGAAATCTCCGGTGAGCCATGGTTGTATAAAAACAATAGTAATTATGCCGCGAAACCTTGTAAACTATTTTTTTAAAAACCATCCCGTGCCTTCTATTTTGTACCAATCTCCAATAAAGGTTCCTACAAAAAGAGTTTATTTCCGTTTGTTTTTATGCAAAGAACTAGCTTTCTTAAAGCATGCCCGCCAAAGATGTTACTCTTTCTGTGGATGCTAGTAGAGGGCGCCACCGCCGCGTTGTTTTGGAGTTCTCCGTCCCCGCAGGACCGCGGGGGAAGGACGTAACTACCCATGTTCGCCCTGCTGCGAGTAAACTCCGCGCGTGCGCGCGCGTATGTGTGTGTGAGTGTGTGTACGCGCGCGCCCGCGCGCGCTTTGCTCTGCTTTGTTTTGGAATGGCACAGGTTTGTTACCCGTTTTTACACGTGTATCTTTCTGTTTTGAGTGTTTGAATTTATTTTCCTCTCCCGTATCCCTTTCCCTACTTGGCGGCGGGCTAGCTGCGTCTCATCAAGGGTCTCATCAACCTTTCTGCCTACCCTTGCACCCTGCCAAGTGGGTATCGCAATCTGTGCAAATAAAAATTATTATTATTATTATTATTATTATTATTATTATTATTATTATTATTATTATTATTATTATCGCCATTGTCGTCAGGTCTGTGGCTAAAACTACAGTCCTACAGTGGCGAAAACTCAAACGCTCCTTGCAACTAGTGAACACGGCCGTTCATTGGTTGTTGCCTTCTGGACGCAGCGGGAGACGCGACGCCTAGACGCAAAATATGTGGCTCCTCCAGATACGCCGGAATGCGCCTAAAAACGCTGCGTTTCGACCCGGCGCCGGAAGTGACGTCAAAACGCAGGCGCAGACGCGACGCAGACGCGGAGAAAAACGCGCCATGTGGGCTAGCCTTTAGGCGAAGCTCTGTGCGACGACCGCCGTTTTGGTGGCATTTATTTTAAAAAGAATTGTTCCGAAACCACATGTTTTAGGAGTATCATGAAACTGCCTATTATTCACGTGCTTTACTGCTGCTTGTAGTTCTCTAATTCGGTAAGTGGGGCGATAGCACCTTCCGCGCCGTTATGAGCACTATCACGCTACCATGGCGCTGAGACAAAAAATAACCACCGAATGACTCAGCTGAAAGTGACATCCTCAAAGATTAGCAGAGCATCCCACTCACGTAATACACCCCCCCCCTTTGCATTTATATTCATATTGTAATACGCTTAAAGGAGTCATGAAATTAGTTTTCATTCCTCCTTAGCTTTAATCCTCAACTCAAAAGCGGATTGAGAAATCACGTGGTCGTGACATGCTTTTGCATTGGTGCGATGACTCGAAGCTTTCACCGTGCTTTTTGAACACAACATATAACTTGTCATTCGCAAGTGATAATAAGTTCCGTCAGGGCCACGGTGTAAGATAATACTCTTCAGGTGAGGACAGCGCGCTCCTCGCGCAGTGCAGATAAAGTTCGGCGCCGGCAGAGGACTCGTCGGCCCGTGGGCACGGCAAAGACGGCTCGTGCCGCCTCATGCTCCACACGCGCAGAGCTCCAGCGAGGTTGTCGCTCGTGCAGAAAGACCAAGTTTTTCGCTCTCACACAGTTTCGCCGTTTGGCCGCCGGCGACGCTGTCAGCCGCGGGCACGGTGGCCGCGGAATAATGCAGCCTTTCAGATGCCCGTCGAACGAACACTATCTGATTCCTCGCGCCGCTCGTTCAGCCCCGCCGTCTCCTCACCTAAAGAGTATATCTTACACCGTGGTCAGGGCACTCATTGACCACGAACGCGAATCCAAATATTTGTTGACGAGCGCGTACATCCGAGTGACGCAGTTCTCGTGTGCAACGCGTGAGCTCGGGTCGGCTGACGTGCTTTGGGTACCGTTGACATGCTTTAGGTAACACTGACATTCTCTGAGTACAGCGGATGTATCACAGTGAAAAGGCGGAGAGCTTTCAAAGGAAATGAGGTACAAAATAGTCCCCTATATCTCCAAATGTTCGTAACCGAAAAGCTGGCTTTTGACTTTCTAACCTCTTTATTTTGGCCCACTAAACGATATGTGAATAGTAAACCCCCAATGTAAAATCATTTGTCCCAGCCCAAAATTCACTTCATGTCGAATAAAAGGATAAAAGGCGCGAACAGAACAGGACGAAAAAAGAACCACGTACGACGCGGGCAAGCGTCAACTTCCAACTGATTTAATAAAACACGAAACATTGTGAAACTGTCGATCCCCATCGCCTAAACACATGCAACAGATAAAGGTTCCTATCGCTCATCACACGCAGCCCTCAAGAAACACAATTTCTTTGTTTAGCAGATAAAGGGACGGCTGCTTACGGATTTGTCAGGCGCTTTGTGTATACCGAAAGCTTCGATGTATCTCCTTTCCATCTTCTTCTTCCCTCTCCTAATAGCCTTGTGTGCTCTAACAAAGTTTCACACCCGCATCGTTCGCAGTGCTCCGCAAGATGGTCACCCGAATCATTGCGTCCGACTAGCGTGTGTTCCCGCGCTCTCTTATTAAGGCATCGGCTGGTCTGACCGATGGAAACTTGTCCGCAACTAGAAGGAATCTCATAAACCAGCTTAGTCACGCCTTGTAATATTTTAATGGATTTGAACCAACTAGCCTAAAACCAAATTTTTATTTAATTTCGTGGCCCCTTTAAATCTGGAAATCAATAAGAGTAAAAGCACTTCGAAAAAAAAAAGCCTCGCAGAAAGCTGGAGCTTTTTCTTTTTTTTTTTTCCAAAGAGGGCAATGTAAATTACCTCGACCTGCAAGTTCGGAACTAAGAGTCTAATTTTAACATTCCCGTTTTTGTTTCGTGAAGCGGTCATAACATATGAACATGTCGGGACCACACCTAACCTTGTAATGCTCGTGTCCCACTATAGCGACAGACAGAAGCAAACCACAACGACAAGCCTCAAACCAGAGTCTTTCGCGATTCGGGAGTCTTTGTAGAATAAAGGATGCTATGCTGAAACACGAGCATCATGCACGCGAGGGTATCTTTGGCAGGCAATCGCTCGTGCTTACTTCACGTGCACCGAACGACTATACTTCGTTTCACATTATCTCCGAGCGAAGCCAAAGCTAGAAGCGCGAGACCAGCGCTTTTTGCGTTTCTCCCCAGCTCGCGCGCTCGAGCAAAGCCTGAACGCACGGAACTTTCGCGCTCGCGCTTCCAGCTTTGCCTTCGCTCGCGCATAAGGTGAAACGAGGTATAAACGCCTGCCAAAGGTACCACCGCGAGCATGCTGCGTGGGTTTGAGGCTTGTCACTGTCTTTTGTTTCTGTCTGTCGCTCTAGTGGGACACGGGCATAAACAACTCCGGAACGCAGCCCAGTGACGGAACCTTACATTATTTGTTACGTCCCTGTTTATGTTCTAAGTGAAACGGTGTTATCTATCTCATCCGGAAGAGCGTTTTAAAAGCAGCACTCAAAAAAAAAAGTTGCAGCAAAAAGGTTTATTTTTTATTTTTTATTTACATGAGAAACCAGAGAAGCACGGAAGCACACTGTTTAACTTTGAAACACTTTGGGGGCTTTTTTAATTGAACTTCAAACTGTAGCCAGCTGACAT
Source organism: Ixodes ricinus (assembly GCA_037355805.1). Taxonomy (NCBI): domain Eukaryota; kingdom Metazoa; phylum Arthropoda; class Arachnida; order Ixodida; family Ixodidae; genus Ixodes; species Ixodes ricinus. Next base: position 9,467 of record JAZHYW010046064.1, on the reverse strand, counting down.
TATAATCGCTCGTTTGATTGCTATGTACACCTCAGATACAATAAATACAAGCTTGTTTTAGTGCATTGCCTACGAATGACAGACAGCTACTTTGACGAGCTCTGAGTGGGCGCTAAGCATAAATTAAATTTTCTTGCATGCTTTCCATAAGACAAGCGCAATCCATTATCGCTGTCCATAAATTGTATCCCTTTACAAGTGGAAGTTAGTTCATCGTTGCACAAAATCGCACTGAATTCCCGTTTTGCTACCAGAATATATATATATATATATATATATATATATATATCGAGGGTCAAACAAACTTGGAAGGTTTAATTCAACATGTATAAGTTATACAGAAACCGCGACGTTTCGAAGGGGGACCCTTCTTCCTCAAGCGGGACTTGAAAAGTGAGACCTCAAATATCGAGCGAAATACCGCAGAAGCAAGAAAAATAAAAAAGGCAAAAAATACATAGAATACAAAGATACAAAGATAAAAATAAAAATTCAAACAGCAAACGCGAAACATGGACGAGACCAGTGACACCCACGACCTTGTGTGGCACGCAGGGCACAAAGGCGGGCGGTCCGAACCGGGCACACTCGTAATTGCCCGCCGCGGGCCAACTCCGGACAGCGATCGCGCCGTCGCGGCCCCCTCCAGTTAAGTCTGGTCAAGGGCGCCCACGATCACCCGGTGCATTGCACACGGCAGTCGCGGAATATGATGATTGACGGGCATGCAATTTTGAGAGAGAATGTAAAACAGGAGGACCATAAAGTAGGGCTGGACATTTGATCGATTAACCTATCGATTAATGGATTAATGCTTTAATCGCGATTAATCTTTTTAACCGGTTAATCAATAATATTTTAACGAACCAAAATAAAGTAAAAAGTAAGCGCTTTCACCACGCAGACAAGGACGGGAACACCTCTATGAAGGGCAAACTTTAGGTCAAAATTTAGCCTAAAGTAAACTGTAGGGGAAGATTTGTAACTCCTGACAAGGTGCAGAAGGTTACACGTCTCCCGGCCACTTCAACAGCGTTTGAGTGTCCGTTTAGCGCAGCAGAGAGAGACTATAGTGTGAACAATCAAAGGAGGTTGCTCTTGCCGGATAATATCACCGAACCGTTTGCCTCATGCAGCTGAAGTAATAATGTGTCAGTGCCTTCGAACTGTTCTTAACTACACATCAAGGTTGGTTCATAATAAAACTTGTGTATTAGGCCCTTTACCTCATGTTCAGCAAGGGCAAAATCAGAAAACAAATATTATTTTTTGACTTATTAAAAATATTATGCATGGAAATTAACGAGACCGATTAATCGATTAATTAATCGATTAAAAGGTGGCGATTAATCGGGTTAAAACTTTTAATCGACGCCCAGCCCTACCATAAAGGCGACCAACTCGCCGCAGAAAACAACTGTCCGGTATCGGTAAGCGCCAAGCCGCGCCGCACTGCCCCGAGGAGGCGCCGCACTGCCCCGAGGAGGCGACACCCCCCCCCCCCCTCCCACTGTCTTTTTGTCTGTGTCAAGACGACTGCTAAAAGCAAACAGTTAGTTTCATTCGCCTAGAGCATTCCGTTTTTTTTTTTTTCAGCTTACTTTGAGATAGCTGGGACACCCTGTAAATGCATTCAAATGCGATTGCTTCCACCGACGTAGATTTATTTGACGACGCTGCAAGCGGGAACCTCTCTTCCGGTCTTGACTGTAGAGTGACGCCAGGGCTTGCGAGTTTTGCAATATAAAATGAAGGGTGGAGAGGGCGACTTTTTGATTTTTCTATTTAGGACAAAGGGGAAACAGTTTGCGAAAAAATTAACCAGGAGTTCACAACCTCTGCTGGTCCAGACAGCGCCTTAGCCGTTAAGGCGTTGCACCGGACAGACAGAGCTTGTGGGTTCAATTACCGCTCGTGGGCATTCCCCCATCTCCCGACCCAGTGACCTTGCCCGCAAGGGTCTTCTGAGTCTTCTCACCCCCGCTCGGGGGACGGCGACTTGCTCTGCGCTATGCCATGCTCTGCGGTTAGCGGGGTTCGTGACACAGAGCACAAAGACCGATGCCGCCTTCCGAAAACTCGTCGAAGCTGGATGAGACATCCGGGGAGCCCCTAATTGGAAAGCACCAAGGCTGGCGGGGTCGAAAAGCTATTACCTCTCGAAGGGGATCTTTCCCGCCATCCCTACACAGGGGAAGAGAGAGATCTCCATGATAGTGTATGCAGGCCGCAGGCGCCGGCTTTTACTTTTTCGCCCCATGGTCTTGGAGTTGCCGCGTCGTCCGCGGTTTCCTGACACTTTGCTTTACTTCGTAATTTTTTTCTGGAATTTCACGGACGAAGGTTGTGCCGCAATCCGGTGGGTAATCTGCACTTTGGCGCAGTCCGGCACGACGAAGCTCGCAGAGGCGTGGGAGCACCTGAGGTCGGTTGCTTGCGATGGATTCTGTCTCGACGTGGCCGCGGTGCGCCAGAGGCGGTGGTTGTTAGCTTCAGACGCTGTCGCGTCACGGACGGTCGACGCACTGGGGTATTCCGGCAGAGGAAGACCGCACAGAGTAGCATCACAGAAGCAGGTGACGTTCCGTGTCCAGACGGGACTTCCCCTTTACCGCGGTGCCCGAGGTTACGCCCGGAGCCGATAGGAAGAGCGGGTTGCGCTCTCGAACCTCCCAAGTCGACTGCCGCGCCGTTTCCCAGTTTCAACCGAACGGTGCTCTTTGCTATAAAGTAAACAAAACACACCCGCTCCCCTACAATCGCGACACACTCGCACACACACACACACACAAAAAAAAGACCGTCACTGCGGCGAAGACACTCGTTGCCCCCAGCTCCAAACAAAGTCAATACCAAAAACGCTCAACTGGGGCATCTGGCAAACTCGTTTCCGGATTCTAAGAAGTGGCAGCCGCAGCGCCCAAGCATCGAGCGAGAGCGTCCCCCGAACGGGAGTCGCAGAGGCCATAAACAAGTCAAGTTAGGGTCCCAGTCGGGACCGGCGAGGTGCTAACTAGCGCAAACCAGGGAGTGCCACACCAGCCGCGGCGAGTCGGCGGCCACATGGCCCCGCAGGCAGCCGACGCGGCGCCCTTTACAATACGCGTGGCCCGGCGGGACCAGGCCGGTTTTTGTGACAGGAAAACACGCCGGAAAAAGAAGATTCAATCGCCACACGTCGACGATACAATACGCGAAATCCCACATGTGAAATAAGGAAACAATGCGAAAGATCCTTGCTTTTTTCAGTATGTCAAAATGGTGAAAAAGGAGGCAGGAGAACGGACTGGTACGGGCTGGAAGCGGTCTCCAGCTCTCAAGTGCCCCCCCCCCGAATATCGGGGGGGGGGGTTCTGACCCCCAAACTGCCCCCCCCTGGCTACGCCACTGCGCGCACCAATTGCCAGAGAGATCGACGGTCACGTTGGCCACAAAATCGTTTAAAATTTTTATGACTAGGCTTCACAAATATTGCAACGCGCCCCCTCCTATTATTTAGACTCCTTGACGTTAGCCATAAATCGCTACCTGTTGCAGTCGTGGAACAGATTTGTCGCGGCTATTTCTCGCAGCAGCAAGATGTAATCCACCCTTCAGAACCACGATCGCGAAGCACACAGACCGGACTGGCGCGGCGTGGCGGCCATCTTCAATTGCGTCCCTCGCTGGCTTTCCCAGCCCTTATCCCGCCAAGACTGGTCTCACGAGACCCACGCTAGCACGCCGCGCTACGCACCTCGCTATTTTGGTCCGATAGCGCGCCTCTGCTAGCCTCCGCAGCTCCGCAGTGTTTCCACTAGCAGCGCGCATTCGCAGTAGCGTCGTCGCTCTAGCGTAAGCGTAGCGGGAGAGCCAAAACGATTTACTAAAACACAATATCTTCGTCGCTGAAGATTTTCTTTTCCCGTCGGGACGGCAAAAACGGTCTTCTTTCGCAATGCTTTTTGTGCAATCCTTAGCACTGCATGATGGCATCGCGTTGTCGTCAAGGTCCTGGTAAAAAAGAAAAAAAAAGAAAAAAGAAAACGGCCGAACCGTAAGCAAAGGAGCCACCGCTACGCCTCGCCCAGTGATGGCGTTGGTTTCTAGCAGACCAGCGAATCGCGGACCAGCGAATCACGCGGGGTCATAAGAACGCAACGGTCACGTGTCGCCCCCGATCCAATTGAAGCGAGGGAAAAAGAACTTTTTGAGAGGGAAAGGGCACGGGTTAGGAGGAAGTTCTCTTCCCCATTTCAGACAATGATTTGCGTTACCTTTCAGTCTCGGTGGACTCTAACTTCCCAGGTAAGAGTGAGTTTCCCAACCCCAGAAGGCAACGCGCTGCCTTTCCTCGCCTCCATCTTTTCTTCGGCTACATCATGACACAAGAGAGCAAGGAATCTCCATCCGTCCGTTGTTTCCAACAGCGTGTCCCATAATGCCTCTCCGCGCCTGTCTGCTCCCGCAGGCGGTCGTTGATACACCTGCCTGCCAGTCCGGCCTATGCATTCTCCACCGCAGGTGAACGGGATAGAGTAGACCCTCTCTTGTTTACAGCGGACGAACTGATGCCCGCGCATCTTAGAGCAGGTCTTATTTAGGGGAGTGCAATTAGCCATTTTGTTAACTGAGTTTGAATTTGCAGCGGAACGCCACCCCTACTTCGAATCTAGACGCGAGCGCTTTTAGCCGATGCGCTGTGTTGTGTATATAAGCAATGACGGTCACTTTTCCCTTCCCTTGCCTGGGTGCCGGTGTTGGAGTAGGAGGGGCGAAACTTATCCTCTTGAGCGAGTTGTCCAGCAAGTTGTCGGGAAAGCCGGCCTTCCTCAAACTCCGCGTCTGCAGCCGGACACTATTCTCCGCATAACGGGGGCAGGATCTAGAACGCGCTGACGTCATAAGGGACCTGACAAGCCCTGGTTTAATTAACGGTCTTAGAGTGAGCGCTAGCGAAATGCGGAACTGGCTTCTTCTGTCCTTTGCCTAAACTCCCAGCAGATTCCCCCGGGATGGATCGCCAAACGAAGGTCTAAGTACCGGTCTAAGAATTGGAGAGTTCCGTCGGAGGTGTCCTCCTTTTTAAAGACGAGGCCTGCGGGACCCGACGAGAAGGCCTGCAGGATAGTCTCAGGGTCTGTCTGCTCTTCATGCATGATTAGGTAGTCATCTACATAACGGTACGGCCAGCAGCCCGGCGCGGAATCATTGAGTCGCTCCCTGATTCCCCGATTTACGTACGTGAGAAATAAATTGAGCATAGTTGCAAACTAGAGACTGGGGGGGGGGGGGTAACGAACAAAAGACAAAACACTGAACAAAACAGACGAAGTCTCAAACGAAAAAAAAAATTGGCTTGCTTTGTACTGTTTATACAGCCTTGAGCTGAGACGGGTTAGCCCTATGGTGCCTACATGTTTTTGCTCAGCTTTAGAGTGGCGCTAGCTTCTTGTTACCCTTTCAGATATACTCTCCCACCGCCAATTTTTTCCACTTCTTATTTCGCTAAACGTAAAGAACGTTGAATTCCTGTAGTCTCAAAACACCGGCAACACTGTGAGACCACTTCCGTTTCCCTTCACGAGAGGAGTCGGAGACTCAGCAGGATGGCGGTCGTGGTGGCTGTCGCTCTCTTTATTCGGGTGTTTCATATTTGGAAGTTGCGAGCAGGAAGTGTGCGTTGCTTTTAACGAAACGCGAGTTCCCGCGACAAAATAAAACGCATCAGAGCGGCATCGGACGCCGGAGCCTCGCCGTTGGAACTAGAGCGGTGGGCGCTCAATAGCGCTGACGACAATTAGCGGCGTAGTGCGAGCACAGGACCGGCGAGTGTAACGAAATGGTCGACGAAAACAGCGCAGGTTGTCATGGTGACGAGGTAGGCAACACCGGTTTGTCGGCAACAGGTATCAAAAACGTTGTCGCCACCCTAAACAGCGGAGCGGCGGAAACATGTAGGCACCCTAGTTAGCCCACTCGGCCACTTCCTCAGCTAAAAACTTCATTTCACAGGACAAACTTATATGTCACTCGCTGCCCTTTGTCCCCCTCTTTTCTTGGGTTTACTACAGTTGATCGAATGCCAATTCATCGAAGCACGTTTTAGAGAACGGGCTCGTTTTATCGAAGCACGGTTTAGAGAAAGAAGAGACTCAGTTTAGAGAAACGCCGTTTATCGAAAAGGCCGTTTATCGAAAACGCCGTTTATCGAAAAAATTCATACTCCGGCAGTACTCACTTTTTAACTTAAATCATAGCCTATTATACCGGATGTTTCTGCAAATAATTTCAGAAAGCCTTAAAACTTGGGTGGTTACGGAAATAATAATCTCTTTTTGGGAACTAACTACAAGCCAAGCGAACATAAAAAATTACACACAAAAAAAATACTAATTATAGTCCGTCGCAACTCAAGAAGGTAGGGCGAGAGTAAGACGGGCCAGGAGGAGGAAGCAGACGGAACGCTAAAGAGTGAAGGAGGTTTCCCCCTCTCTTCTTCAGCGTTCTGTCTGCTTTCTCCTCCCCGGCCCGTTTTACCCTCGCCCTACCTTCTTGAGTTGCAACGGATTATAGCAAGCTATTTTTTTTCAATTGACTCTTTAATTAGTGAGATTAAAGGAAAGCTGAAACACTTCTTGAAAAAAAAAAAAAACGAGATAGAGGTGAATTTTGTCGTATTTGTATCTCGTGAATCTTAATATCATGTTCGTTTTCCCCGAAGATGTAACGAAACGCGAGAAAACACGAAAACCTCCAACAAGTCGTGACGCCATACTAGAATATTTGGGCCCCCAAGCACATGTCGCTCCTGTTAGCAGCGCGTGCAATTGCAAGCTTGCCGTATATTTTTGCGCACTGACGCTAGTCGTGACGTCTATTTGGCTGTGTTCCAAATCTTACGCAAACGGATCCGAGTTACTCCGACGGGTCATGTCACGTGACAACACAGATTGAAAAACGCAGGACGCGAGTAGGTTTTACAACGCCAAGGTACAAAAACCCTTAACCTGGCGTAGGATCGAGTAAATTTTGGAACACGGCCTTTTATGACCTTTTCGAAAATAGCAAGCGTGCACGAGCATAGCTTTGACGGGCGCTGAAGATGCGCGAGAGCAGGGATTCCGAAAATCCTCGTATGAAGTGGCGCCCGGGAAGGAGGGGTTTCAGCGGTACTTTAAAAATTAAGTTCTGCGACCTCCGCGCACAAAATTAAAAAAAAAAAATTATCTCAATATTTGTGATCTTGAAGGCCAAATGAAAGCGATATAGGTGTTTTTCCTCAAAAACAGAACCGCTTCAGTTTCCCTTTAAAGAGGCATTGCAACGATATTCAATTGGAATGTTGTTTTTTTTTCACTTTACACGAGCTTACTCTCACAATAGTCAAACCCAAGTATACTCGCACGCAACGCCATTGACCAAGAAAACTCTTTGTTGCGGTGTAATTTCAACGGTAAAAGCGAGCGTTTTCTTTCAATCTCTCCTTCCCAAAAATTTATGACATAGCTAGGGGATCGCAGTGATGGTAGTTGAATGCAGCTCATAGATTTGACCCGGGCATTGCGTGGGCACTCGATTTGGGCTCGTGATAAGGAATAGCTCGACAAGGATTCGGGTTGTGGCCCATGTCCAATAGCTGCAATGAATGTCTGGAACTCAGCGCGTGTCCTGTGCTTCGCCAAACCCAGCGCGTGGCTATGATCAACATTGGCGGCATATAATCGGCTCCAGATCACGTAGCCGCTTGTTCTGGCCGCGAGTTGAGGAGGTGAACGCTGCTCCTTTTTCTTTATTTTTTTCTGCGACGTTTATTGCGTAAGAAGAAAAACGAACGAGTGTTTCATTGGTCATAGACGTCAGAGATTTGTTCTAAGCGGTATTCGCACATTGTAAAAAAAATGGTTGCACCGCCCCTTTAAACGTTTGGTTTCTATTAGAAACTCTCTGAGCGCCATCGAAAAGCCCTAAATCTGGCAATTTGAGGACGCGTGGAAAGCGCGGGAGTACGCTAAAGTTAGCACACGTGCACCAGGCGCAAGGCCGGCGATGCGAAGGCACGAATGACTTTATTATCGTTTGTATCTTCGCAGACAAGTATACGCACAAACAGAAACGCACACGCGCATACACACGCGGGCTCACATACACACGAATTGGCACTCACATGCGTATTTCCAGACAGAAGCGCGCGGACACACACACACATACATATGTTAGCGGAATCACGGAAACACAAATAATCAAAACAGAACAAAATGAATGTTGACACCATAACCCGCATTGTCAGATAATCCCTCTCCCTTTCTTCCTCCATGCAAAGGTTTTGTACCCTCTCATAAACGTGACCTATTTATGCGTGATGGCAGTGTTTCAACCCAATACATTTGTTGGTTTTGAGGGCTGTAGGTATTAACAAAACGTTATTACCTTGTCTTGAAGTTTTTTTTTTTTGTATTATTATGTTCTTGTGCTCACAAACGGACGCCGCGCGCGGTCCGCTCAGGGAAGAACGGAGGGGGTGGAGTAAGGGTGTGTGTGGGTGGAGGGGGGGGGGGGGTTCGAAGGTCAGGTTAAAAAACTTCGAGGGAAAGGAGGGCAGGGGAGGAGGAAGCAGACGGAATGCCGGAGAGGAGAGGAGGAAAGCTCCTCTTCAGCATTCCGTCTGTTTCCTCCTCCCCAGCCAGAAAACTTTTACGTTTTGGTCATTCTGCAGGGGCTGTAAGCTCTCTCGGACAGCGACGGGCGGGGTGAGGGAGAAGGAGGGGAACGTTGTCTTCGCGATATTTCTTGGGAAGCTTGGACACAGAAGAAAGATGCCGCGGAAAGATAATCCTAATCCTTTTGAAGAGAGACCTCGGCTGTCAAAATGAGTGCCCCTCGACCAATTTACGCACACCCCGACCAGCAAAAGCTCCGTCTCAACTGTACTCCGCTTGCGGTGGACGTTGCGAGCAATCCCAGCCAATCCAGCACCGGGAGCGTGTCACGTGACCATCTGGTTGGGCGAAGAGTTTGGAGGGGCATGCGGAGCTCAAGATCAAATGGCACGAGTGCTGGATTGGCTGGGATGGCTCGTATCGTCCGCTGCGCTCGGACTGATGGTGGAGCGCAAAGGTGACCAAGTGATCACGCTCTCTGTGCCAACTGCGCGCAGAAAGTGGGGTCACACGACAAAAAACTGGAAATCGATTGCTGCCGCAGACGCAATCTCCAACGCCCTGTCCTTTCTTTTCTTCTTTTGGACGAGCTCGCAGATCATGAAAGTGAATGCAAATACTAGTTTGCACACACACAGAAAATCTTGCGAGATATCACTACTTATTATAATTGTTAGCTATTTACAGTTTTGGTGCGCAACGTCCATTCTTTTGTTAGATTATTCGAGGAAAAATTACGAGGTAGCCTGTTTAATAAATTTGATGTTTTTTTCGTAAAGCTGCTCTCAGCATATTTTGTTTTCTTATTTTAGTCTTTGAGCTGATAGA
>JAZHYW010046062.1:0-15006 GCA_037355805.1 Ixodes ricinus | reverse complement strand
AAACCAATATGGTTTTGTCACTGGGAAAGGCACTCAACCTCTGCTTGAAAATTTTTCTGACCTTTTACATCGGGCTTTTGAACAAAATTTATATTCATGTGCTATTTTTTTAGATGTTGCAAAGGCCTTTGACACGGTTAGTCACAAAGTACTTCTTTTTAAACTGCACAACTATGGCTTCCGTGGAGAATTTTTTTCTTTACTTCAAAATTTCTTTTTTGACCGTACTCAAGTTGTATCCATGGGAAACTTTAAAAGTGATCGGGTTATGTTAAAAGCTGGTGTGCCACAGGGATCCATTTTATCACCTTTGTTATTTAATCTTTTTGTTAATGACATCTCAAACAAGCTTACTAGTTGCAAAATTTACCAGTATGCGGATGATACCTTACTTGTTTCTAGTCACGTCAATTACCACCAAGCTGTACGCGCGCTGCAACATGACGCCACGCGAGTAATGGATTGGTTCTATGATAACTTTATCACTGTTAACGCATCTAAAACTAGACTTGTTTGCTTCAGGAATCCGTTAAAGCAAGTGAATTTGGACGAATCTATTGTTCTGCACAAATCCAACTGCCAAGATTGTACGTGTGCCCCCTAAAATACGTTGAAACCGTAAAGTACTTAGGCATATTTTTTGATTCAGATTTATCATGGACAACGCATTTATCGTATGTATCTGGAAAGCTTCGATCCGTCAGCTGCTTACTTTATAACACTAAGATATTTATGCCATTTGCCGTAAGAAAATCAATTGCACATGCTCTTGCTTATAGCATACTCAGATATGGAATCACATTATTTGGTAACTGCACAGAAGCTTGGAAAACAAAAATTGATCGAATTCTTAAAAGTTTGTTAAAAAGCGTTGGGTATCATTTCGATCTTCCATTAGATGCAGACATCTTCGAGACTTTACAGTTGCCGAATTTTCGTTCACTCCATCTTCAATGTGTTGTGATCTCTCATTTTTGGTGTAATGATTTCAAAATCCCCTTGTGTCTAGCAGGAATTTGCGTAGCTCAGATCGTTTCATAACTCCCCGGTGTTATACGAGATATGGTAAGCGAGTTCGTTCCTACTATGTGCCAAATATATTTAATAGACTCCCTGATTCTTTTTTTAAAGCTACTACTAAGAGGAAATTGAAAAAATTGTTGAACAATTTTTCGGTGTAATTCTGTTGTACAGTTCTGTTCGTTACTGTCCTTTGTGTTTTTGTTTTTTAATTTTTCCATTTTGTTTTTGACTGATGATTTGACTGAAAATATTGTTATATCTTTTCGCTTCCTATGTGTTCCAAGGACTTCTAAGCAATTTGTGTCATTTGACCTGTTGGGTTCTGTCCCTCAAGCCTCCACTGGCTTCGACAGACCCGTTACTTTATTCTGTATTGAAGATATGCGAAATAAAATTATTATTATTATTATTATTATTATTACTATTATAATATTATTATTATTATTATCATTATTATTATTATTATTATTACTATTATTATTATTAACTGGTTTGAAGCCAATCAAATCAGCGTGAATGTACAAAAAACAAAGCTTATTTGTTTCCGCAATCCACTTAAACGACAGTGCATAGACATCCCTTTTATATTACATTCCTCGTCTTGTGTATCTTGCACCTGTACACCCATACGATACCACAATACAGTCAAATACTTGGGACTTTTCTTCGATAGCGATCTCTCCTGGAACACACACCTTGATTATCTGGCTAAAAGACTACGAGGTGTATCTTGTCTGTTATACCATACAAAAACGTTCCTCCCAATCTCCTTCAGAAAGACAGTCGTGAATGCTCTTGCGTACGGAGTTCTTCACTATGGAATTACAATCTTTGCCAATTGCTCAACCCTCTGGAGAACGAAAATTGACGCAATTCTGAGAAACATCGCGAAAAACGTTGCATATAATCCGAATCTAAACCAGGACGATGATATATTTTCTTATGTGGGTCTGCCGCGTTTTCTACCCCTTTTTCATAGATGCGTCATCCTAAGACATTATTGGCTCAGTCAATTTAAAATACCTCGAACTGTCCAGCGCTCTATAAGAAACAGTGAACATTTTATAATTCCTCGCGTATACACCAAATATGGAAAAAGTGTTCGGTCGTATTATGTTCCTCGCATATTTAACAAATTACCAGACTTTCTTGATCAAATCGACTCTCAACGTGTCCTAAAAAAACGCATAAAACAATTGTGCTAGTAGCAGCCGATTGAATTATGCACGACTGTAATCTCTCAAGAACCGACAGGGGGTGGTTATTGTTTGCATGTAAGTGAATGTTCGACCATCAGCCTATATGTCCGCTTGATGTTTAAGTGTATATATGTATTTAAATGTATATTTATGTGTAGATCTAGGCATGTACGTCTATATGCGTCCTGGTGCACTCGATGTTGTATATAAGCCCAAGTACTCATTTAGTTGTGTGCGTAACCTGTGAACAACTTTAAATTGTGTATAGCTGTCTTGTATTCGCGCCTGAGAACAATCAGTCTCATCACTACGGGGTCTAGTCGCACAAGCCAACCCTGGCTTCGACTGACCCGCCTCTTACGTGCTGATGAAAGAACAAGCCGAATAAATTATTATTATTATTAATATTAAAAACTAACCCCAAGCTGCTTTTGTGCGAATTTGGTGTGACGGGTTAATCTTCAATAATCTTGCAGAGGGACATAGCGACGTCTGGTAAACACAAAAGAGAGTACCGGTGAGAGTGGAGCTCCTCCTTCCCTCTTCTCTCGTGGTGGCCGGAGTCGAGACAGGCATCTTCACTACCTGCCAAGGTTCCTAGACGGGCATTACAAACGAGGATTTAGCGACATCCACCTGGTGCTCTTTGCTAATCGTTTAGTTCATTTTAAAATTCCTTTTCGTGTTTTTTTAACAAGAAATTGGTGTGCCTGATGTGATACTGCTTCCTTGAACACGAATAGACCAAAAAATAAGCGCCGAAATTTTGTTGTAATATCCCTTGAAAGGAAAGTGAACGGGCGGCACATTTTCGCAATAGGCACAGAACACCTGCAATCTCTGCACATGGCCCTGTATCTTGGGGAATTCGACGATGTCCCACAAGAGTTTTTTCGCAGGACAGAGCAGTACACACTGACAAGCTGTATAAACCATATTCCACCCTCCACGAGATTTACTTGTACAGCACTGAATATGGCCTCCCATAAGGTAATCTCACCGCGTCTGTCCTTTTTTGAAGACGAGAGAAAAACGCTCCGCGTTATCCGTCGCTGCCCCGAGAATCTCCGGGGTCGGCGATGGCCTGTCAAACATTACGCTTAAAAAGGCGTTGCACACTGTATATGCTTGGATCACGGCTTACAAAAGTACAGAGAATTATTCATTATACCGCATTAATTACAAAACGTTTCCTTGGATCTTTGTTGCTTCCATGCAACCTTTTTATTAATGTGAGAGAGGAGAGAAAACACATTTATATTCGCGATTAGATCAGCCAAAACTAGATAAGCATAAATTTTGATAAATTCGACATACACTGCCAACCCACCTCCCCTTCCCCTCCCCCCTGCCCTTGTTGCTGTCACCCGAGATAAAGTCACGATTGCGGAAACAAATATCGACTCTTGATGAACAAAACTGCCAAAATTCGTCTTCACCCCAAGAAGACACATGGGAGATAAGCTGCCGTCTGTCTGCTTGCGGCGAAGGCGTGCAACAAAATAGAAATCATACCATGGGAAAAGAAAAGTCAGAAGAAGGTGCAACGAACTGGCTTTAGAAGCCAGTTCGTTGCACCTTATACATTTTTTTTACCTAAAGCCTTATACATTTTTTTTACAACATCTGTGTATACAAACACAAGAAGAAAACAAGCGGCAGAACTCTGAAATGTTCGAATCGCTCAAGAGCAGCAGAACACAGTCGCCACAATGTCAAACGGCCGATGCTAAAATCGCCCGCGAGGGTCGAGCGCCAGGTGCTCTGTCCGAAGAGCTGCACGCTGTGCCGAGGTCAGGACGTCTCCATCAATGTCTGCAACATCCGCATAAGGCCTCACGTCGGGCGATGAAGAAGAGCGAGAGATCTCTCGCCGACAACGCCTTCAATGTGGCTTTGGGAAGCTCCCAGAGTAGTGTATATAGGTTCTCTGGGTTACTAAATGCAACGATAAAAAAACTCATCTACGTGGTAAGCTTCCCGGTCTTCTTGAACTTCTCTAGCCGACTCAACGACATCAAGCGCTGAAGAGCTCTATTTCGCTGCGTATGACTATTTCGAACGTGGACAGGCCATCATAGGCTCAGCACTTTTACACCATTTTTTTATCTCTGAAGTATTGAATCGCATGTGATGTAGACTGCACTTATATTATGAATCACTGTGTTCCTACTGTTTTTGCCATGGTGACTTTCTGAACTGAAAGGTATGAAAAGTCAATAAACATCCTGATCAAAGAGCGCTGTGTTTGATTATGTTTAACAATCACCAAATTGTCCAGCTTATTACTTCCTTATGTGAAGTCTAGCTGATAGTGGTTGACGTCACGGCCGCTGCAATAGCAGACGCAAAGGAATTACGTCATTTAAAGCGATCAGCTCACGGCTACATTCGTCTCTCCAGCAGAGTTGCAAAAACAGAACACATATAAAGCGCCCTCAACTGAAGGTTGTAACTTAAGCTTATGCACTCTGCTTCATAGAAGGGGCCACCTTACCTGACAAAGAAAAATTTTCAGGCCCCAGGCTCACAAGACATTATCACGTCAAAGTACGCCTTTTTTAAAATCAACATTTCATAAGCAGGGTATACATTTTTGACTCACTTAGTTCTCTTTTGGTGAGTTAGGCTCTATGCTAGTGAGTAATGTAATCCCGAAGAATTGGAGGAGTTGCAAAAAAATATGCTATTGACAGCCGTTGCCGCCAAGACTACGACGCTTATGAAGTAAATAATTTCCACCATACAGTTTTTTTTAAGGTTTACTGATTTGTTTAAAAAAACACGTGAAAGCTTACGCTTACGCGGTTTGTGCGGGTAAGTTATACGACCTGGGGTACATAGTATAGTGGGCTAATCGTAACGATCAGTCGGCTGACTAAGGGTAATGTGTTAATTAATTTTTTAATTAGTGAAAATAGGAACATGGTTTTAGTTAGAAACTTACCAAGCAACACCGAAAACCACGTATATATCAAATCTTTTTAGGAATATATAAGACAATGGCAGCATTTTACGGCGTCCTGAAAAAACGCCCATTGGGCGCTTTTCTATGTTTCGTTTTCTCATCGGAGCGCATATTTGCGCCCGCGGTCCTGCTCCCAGGTGGTCGCGGGGCGAAGAAAACCTCCTCGCCTTCCTTGTTGGATGGAAGGAAGTAGGGCGCACTTGTGTTGCTCGTCTCTGCCGCTGGGGAGCAGGACCGCGGGCGCAGAGATGCGTTTCATATGAAACCGAAACCTAGAGACACGTCCGAATTTAGCGTTTTTCTGGAACGTCATAAAATGCCTACCTCTGCGTTATATCCTTCTAAAAAGACTTGCTTTATGGGATTTTGATGACGCTGAGAAAGTTTCTAATTTGAACGATATGTCTATTTTCACTAACTAAAAAGGTAATGAAGAAATCTTACTTAATTAGCCAACTGATCGTTACGATTATCCCCATGTACTAACTGTCCCCCTAACTGTATAACTCACCTGCACAAACCGGATAAGTCTAGCTTTCACTGCTTTTTTTAAACAAATCTGTAAAACTTTAAAACAAAACACTCTGTATAGTTTGACACCAATTCTAAGAGTGAGTTATAAAAATAGACAGAATAAAATGTTATCTAGATTATCTTTGTTTCTTGCCATTAACGTCACAAGTTTGTTCGTAGGCTAAATTGACTAGTGAATGTTGCATAAGAAACGTCAAGAAATTCTCCTGTTTCTGTGCTTTTTGTGTTTTTCTTAAGTGCGTAATGAAGGCGAGATAATGTTTGCTGGATTATGTTTATGATCTTCACATGTGAGATAAAAATAAAATATGATATTGTGGAATGACGGATTAATGTCGAGTTTTAAATTTTCATTCGTAGTAATCGAGGGTCGCTTGTATATAATCAACCCCGTGTCCGTCAAAAAAAAATATATAGACGGCAAAGTTTTTTACTTTTCTTTTTTATGATTTGGCCAGCGTGCAGGCGCAGTTTTATTTGCCAGAACCAGACATCTTACACTCCGACCCTTTATCTTGATTCGACTTCTTTTTTTTAGGCGCATTTACTTCGTTGTCTTGATAACACGTTTTACTGTGTTTTTATCCGACTTTATTTTTTCCCCGGCACAACTGCAGAGTCAGTAACGAGAGTAACTTGGAGAGGTGAAGCGTGCACCACGTTCGCCTCCTCCCGATAAGGGGCCTGCCTCCGGCGGTGCTCGTACACTCGATCCGCACGGAGGGGGCGGCCAGAACAAACGTCACGTGCGCTGTCACAAGAGCGTCACGTCGCGGCCGTAAAAATCTGTTTGCGCCAGACGGTGGCTTCCCTGGTAACAGTCGTCGGCCCGAGTGTTCTACCGCCCCCTGTCGGAATACCTGCCAGAATTCTGGCCGAGGTTCGCCCACCGCGGGTAGGAAAAAGTCGAAAAGGAAAACGAACGTGATCTGCATTGTCGCGCTCCCGACTTCCCCATTCTTTGTCACCGCTATGGCGGACCGTTCTCTCTTTCTCTGTCTCATTTCTCCTACTGGGGAGAGACAGTGAAGTTCCCGCTCTCTCTCGTCCCAGCATTCGTCATTCTTCTTTTTTAACGGTGCTTTGGGAAGTAAATAATGGAAGAAATCGGGGCGTGCTCGGAGATCGATACCTTCGCCCGTTGAAAGGGCTCCCTTTTCTCGCTTCGTCTGCAACATACAAAATCGCTGCCCGGCTTTCGCCGGGGATCCATAACGTGCACGAGCTCTCTTGCCAACCAAGCCACGCCAAGGAGGCTGGTAGTATGGCCAACAAGAGAATCGAGGGAAGCAGATGAAGTGTCGGCATGCAGGCGACGGGAACAAGAGCGGAATGGTTTAGTTTCTTGAAGCGTGCTGTGAAGCAACTTGTGATGAAATGACATGGCGTAAACAGATTGGTATCCCTTGTATCTGCCTTTTTCTTGTAAAAAACCCGCCCCCCCCCCCCAAAAAAAAAAGTGAGCACGATTAAAAGTCTTTGAAATGTTGAGGGTCTCATACAATAAACATATATATTTTTATTTTATTTTTAAGGAAACGAGAAAAAGTTTTTTTGTTTTTCTCGCAGAATTCACATAGCCTGTTATATTGATGTGAATTATTTCGGAAATATACTTTAGTTATAATCGCCCCTACTTTGCTCCAATAGTTATTTAATGTTAGAGTTACTGGCACACAGAAACGAATGGCACTACAATTACGAGCTCATAATGTCGTGCAATTACTTTGCCAGCACATTTGTATAGAGCGTACCCCGACTTGTATCCCATGTTAATGGGACATAGTTAATACAAGTCGGGTAGCTCTAAACAAAGTAATGGCAAAGTAATTGCACGATATTATGAGCTCGTAATTGTAGTGCCTTCGTTTCTGTGTGCCAGTAACTCTAACATTAAATAACTATTGGAGCAAAGTAGGGGCGATTATAACTAAAGTATATTTCCGAAATAATTCACATCAATATAACAGGCTATGTGAATTCTGCGAGAAAAACAAAAAAACTTTTTCTCGTTTCCTTAAAAATAAAATAAAAATATATATGTTTATTGTATGAGACCCTCAACATTTCAAAGACTTTTAATCGTGCTCACTTTTTTTTTTGGGGGGGGGGGGGCGGGTTTTTTACAAGAAAAAGGCAGATACAAGGGATACCAATCTGTTTACGCCATGTCATTTCATCACAAGTTGCTTCACAGCACGCTTCAAGAAACTAAACCATTCCGCTCTTGTTCCCGTCGCCTGCATGCCGACACTTCATCTGCTTCCCTCGATTCTCTTGTTGGCCATACTACCAGCCTCCTTGGCGTGGCTTGGTTGGCAAGAGAGCTCGTGCACGTTATGGATCCCCGGCGAAAGCCGGGCAGCGATTTTGTATGTTGCAGACGAAGCGAGAAAAGGGAGCCCTTTCAACGGGCGAAGGTATCGATCTCCGAGCACGCCCCGATTTCTTCCATTATTTACTTCCCAAAGCACCGTTAAAAAAGAAGAATGACGAATGCTGGGACGAGAGAGAGCGGGAACTTCACTGTCTCTCCCCAGTAGGAGAAATGAGACAGAGAAAGAGAGAACGGTCCGCCATAGCGGTGACAAAGAATGGGGAAGTCGGGAGCGCGACAATGCAGATCACGTTCGTTTTCCTTTTCGACTTTTTCCTACCCGCGGTGGGCGAACCTCGGCCAGAATTCTGGCAGGTATTCCGACAGGGGGCGGTAGAACACTCGGGCCGACGACTGTTACCGGGGAAGCCACCGTCTGGCGCAAACAGATTTTTACGGCCGCGACGTGACGCTCTTGTGACAGCGCACGTGACGTTTGTTCTGGCCGCCCCTCCGTGCGGATCGAGTGTACGAGCACCGACGGAGGCAGGCTCCTATCGGGAGGAGGCGAACGTGGTGCACGCTTCACCTCTCCAAGTTACTCTCGTTACTGACTCTGCAGTTGTGCCGGGGAAAAAATAAAGTCGGATAAAAACACAGTAAAACGTGTTATCAAGACAACGAAGTAAATGCGCCTAAAAAAAAGAAGTCGAATCAAGATAAAGGGTCGGAGTGTAAGATGTCTGGTTCTGGCAAATAAAACTGCGCCTGCACGCTGGCCAAATCATAAAAAAGAAAAGTAAAAAACTTTGCCGTCTATATATTTTTTTTTTTGACGGACACGGGGTTGATTATATACAAGCGACCCTCGATTACTACGAATGAAAATTTAAAACTCGACATTAATCCGTCATTCCACAATATCATATTTTATTTTTATCTCACATGTGAAGATCATAAACATAATCCAGCAAACATTATCTCGCCTTCATTACGCACTTAAGAAAAACACAAAAAGCACAAGAAACAGGAGAATTTCTTGACGTTTCTTATGCAACATTCACTAGTCAATTTAGCCTACGAACAAACTTGTGACGTTAATGGCAAGAAACAAAGATAATCTAGATAACATTTTATTCTGTCTATTTTTATAACTCACTCTTAGAATTGGTGTCAAACTATACAGAGTGTTTTGTTTTAAAGTTTTACAGATTTGTTTAAAAAAAAGCAGTGAAAGCTAGACTTATCCGGTTTGTGCAGGTGAGTTATACAGTTAGGGGGACAGTTAGTACATGGGGATAATCGTAACGATCAGTTGGCTAATTAAGTAAGATTTCTTCATTACCTTTTAGTTAGTGAAAATAGACATATCGTTCAAATTAGAAACATTCTCAGCGTCATCAAAATCCCATAAAGCAAGTCTTTTTAGAAGGATATAACGCAGAGGTAGGCATTTTATGACGTTCCAGAAAAACGCTAAATTCGGACGTGTCTCTAGGTTTCGGTTTCATATGAAACGCATCTCTGCGCCCGCGGTCCTGCTCCCAGCGGCAGAGACGAGCAACACAAGTGCGCCCTACTTCCTTCCATCCAACAAGGAAGGCGAGGAGGTTTTCTTCGCCCCGCGACCACCTGGGAGCAGGACCGCGGGCGCAAATATGCGCTCCGATGAGAAAACGAAACATAGAAAAGCGCCCAATGGGCGTTTTTTCAGGACGCCGTAAAATGCTGCCATTGTCTTATATATTCCTAAAAAGATTTGATATATACGTGGTTTTCGGTGTTGCTTGGTAAGTTTCTAACTAAAACCATGTTCCTATTTTCACTAATTAAAAAATTAATTAACACATTACCCTTAGTCAGCCGACTGATCGTTACGATTAGCCCACTATACTATGTACCCCAGGTCGTATAACTTACCCGCACAAACCGCGTAAGCGTAAGCTTTCACGTGTTTTTTTAAACAAATCAGTAAACCTTAAAAAAAACTGTATGGTGGAAATTATTTACTTCATAAGCGTCGTAGTCTTGGCGGCAACGGCTGTCAATAGCATATTTTTTTGCAACTCCTCCAATTCTTCGGGATTACATTACTCACTAGCATAGAGCCTAACTCACCAAAAGAGAACTAAGTGAGTCAAAAATGTATACCCTGCTTATGAAATGTTGATTTTAAAAAAGGCGTACTTTGACGTGATAATGTCTTGTGAGCCTGGGGCCTGAAAATTTTTCTTTGTCAGGTAAGGTGGCCCCTTCTATGAAGCAGAGTGCATAAGCTTAAGTTACAACCTTCAGTTGAGGGCGCTTTATATGTGTTCTGTTTTTGCAACTCTGCTGGAGAGACGAATGTAGCCGTGAGCTGATCGCTTTAAATGACGTAATTCCTTTGCGTCTGCTATTGCAGCGGCCGTGACGTCAACCACTATCAGCTAGACTTCACATAAGGGAAGTAATAAGCTGGACAATTTGGTGATTGTTAAACATAATCAAACACAGCGCTCTTTGATCAGGATGTTTATTGACTTTTCATACCTTTCAGTTCAGAAAGTCACCATGGCAAAAACAGTAGGAACACAGTGATTCATAATATAAGTGCAGTCTACATCACATGCGATTCAATACTTCAGAGATAAAAAAATGGTGTAAAAGTGCTGAGCCTATGATGGCCTGTCCACGTTCGAAATAGTCATACGCAGCGAAATAGAGCTCTTCAGCGCTTGATGTCGTTGAGTCGGCTAGAGAAGTTCAAGAAGACCGGGAAGCTTACCACGTAGATGAGTTTTTTTATCGTTGCATTTAGTAACCCAGAGAACCTATATACACTACTCTGGGAGCTTCCCAAAGCCACATTGAAGGCGTTGTCGGCGAGAGATCTCTCGCTCTTCTTCATCGCCCGACGTGAGGCCTTATGCGGATGTTGCAGACATTGATGGAGACGTCCTGACCTCGGCACAGCGTGCAGCTCTTCGGACAGAGCACCTGGCGCTCGACCCTCGCGGGCGATTTTAGCATCGGCCGTTTGACATTGTGGCGACTGTGTTCTGCTGCTCTTGAGCGATTCGAACATTTCAGAGTTCTGCCGCTTGTTTTCTTCTTGTGTTTGTATACACAGATGTTGTAAAAAAATGTATAAGGCTTTAGGTAAAAAAAATGTATAAGGTGCAACGAACTGGCTTCTAAAGCCAGTTCGTTGCACCTTCTTCTGACTTTTCTTTTCCCGTGGTATGATTTCTATTTTGTTGCACGCCTTCGCCGCAAGCAGACAGACGGCAGCTTATCTCCCATGTGTCTTCTTGGGGTGAAGACGAATTTTGGCAGTTTTGTTCATCAAGAGTCGATATTTGTTTCCGCAATCGTGACTTTATCTCGGGTGACAGCAACAAGGGCAGGGGGGAGGGGAAGGGGAGGTGGGTTGGCAGTGTATGTCGAATTTATCAAAATTTATGCTTATCTAGTTTTGGCTGATCTAATCGCGAATATAAATGTGTTTTCTCTCCTCTCTCACATTAATAAAAAGGTTGCATGGAAGCAACAAAGATCAAGGAAACGTTTTGTAATTAATGCGGTATAATGAATAATTCTCTGTACTTTTGTAAGCCGTGATCCAAGCATATACAGTGTGCAACGCCTTTTTAAGCGTAATGTTTGACAGGCCATCGCCGACCCCGGAGATTCTCGGGGCAGCGACGGATAACGCGGAGCGTTTTTCTCTCGTCTTCAAAAAAGGACAGACGCGGTGAGATTACCTTATGGGAGGCCATATTCAGTGCTGTACAAGTAAATCTCGTGGAGGGTGGAATATGGTTTATACAGCTTGTCAGTGTGTACTGCTCTGTCCTGCGAAAAAACTCTTGTGGGACATCGTCGAATTCCCCAAGATACAGGGCCATGTGCAGAGATTGCGGGTGTTCTGTGCCTATTGCGAAAATGTGCCGCCCGTTCACTTTCCTTTCAAGGATATTACAACAAAATTTCGGCGCTTATTTTTTGGTCTATTCGTGTTCAAGGAAGCAGTATCACATCAGGCACAGCAATTTCTTGTTAAAAAAACACGAAAAGGAATTTTAAAATGAACTAAACGGTTAGCAAAGAGCACCAGGTGGATGTCGCTAAATCCTCGTTTGTAATGCCCGTCTAGGAACCTTGGCAGGTAGTGAAGATGCCTGTCTCGACTCCGGCCACCACGAGAGAAGAGGGAAGGAGGAGCTCCACTCTCACCAGTACTCTCTTTTGTGTTTACCAGACGTCGCTATGTCCCTCTGCAAGATTATTGAAGATTAACCCGTCACACCAAATTCGCACAAAAGCAGCTTGGGGTTAGTTTTTAATATTAATAATAATAATAATTTATTCGGCTTGTTCTTTCATCAGCACGTAAGAGGCGGGTCAGTCGAAGCCAGGGTTGGCTTGTGCGACTAGACCCCGTAGTGATGAGACTGATTGTTCTCAGGCGCGAATACAAGACAGCTATACACAATTTAAAGTTGTTCACAGGTTACGCACACAACTAAATGAGTACTTGGGCTTATATACAACATCGAGTGCACCAGGACGCATATAGACGTACATGCCTAGATCTACACATAAATATACATTTAAATACATATATACACTTAAACATCAAGCGGACATATAGGCTGATGGTCGAACATTCACTTACATGCAAACAATAACCACCCCCTGTCGGTTCTTGAGAGATTACAGTCGTGCATAATTCAATCGGCTGCTACTAGCACAATTGTTTTATGCGTTTTTTAGGACACGTTGAGAGTCGATTTGATCAAGAAAGTCTGGTAATTTGTTAAATATGCGAGGAACATAATAGGACCGAACACTTTTTCCATATTTGGTGTATACGCGAGGAATTATAAAATGTTCACTGTTTCTTATAGAGCGCTGGACAGTTCGAGGTATTTTAAATTGACTGAGCCAATAATGTCTTAGGATGACGCATCTATGAAAAAGGGGTAGAAAACGCGGCAGACCCACATAAGAAAATATATCATCGTCCTGGTTTAGATTCGGATTATATGCAACGTTTTTCGCGATGTTTCTCAGAATTGCGTCAATTTTCGTTCTCCAGAGGGTTGAGCAATTGGCAAAGATTGTAATTCCATAGTGAAGAACTCCGTACGCAAGAGCATTCACGACTGTCTTTCTGAAGGAGATTGGGAGGAACGTTTTTGTATGGTATAACAGACAAGATACACCTCGTAGTCTTTTAGCCAGATAATCAAGGTGTGTGTTCCAGGAGAGATCGCTATCGAAGAAAAGTCCCAAGTATTTGACTGTATTGTGGTATCGTATGGGTGTACAGGTGCAAGATACACAAGACGAGGAATGTAATATAAAGGGATGTCTATGCACTGTCGTTTAAGTGGATTGCGGAAACAAATAAGCTTTGTTTTTTGTACATTCACGCTGATTTGATTGAGCTTCAAACCAGTTAATAATAATAATAATAATAATAATAATAATAATAATAATAATAATAATAATAATAATATTATAATAGTAATAATAATAATAATAATAATAATAATTTTATTTCGCATATCTTCAATACAGAATAAAGTAACGGGTCTGTCGAAGCCAGTGGAGGCTTGAGGGACAGAACCCAACAGGTCAAATGACACAAATTGCTTAGAAGTCCTTGGAACACATAGGAAGCGAAAAGATATAACAATATTTTCAGTCAAATCATCAGTCAAAAACAAAATGGAAAAATTAAAAAACAAAAACACAAAGGACAGTAACGAACAGAACTGTACAACAGAATTACACCGAAAAATTGTTCAACAATTTTTTCAATTTCCTCTTAGTAGTAGCTTTAAAAAAAGAATCAGGGAGTCTATTAAATATATTTGGCACATAGTAGGAACGAACTCGCTTACCATATCTCGTATAACACCGGGGAGTTATGAAACGATCTGAGCTACGCAAATTCCTGCTAGACACAAGGGGATTTTTGAAATCATTACACCAAAAATGAGAGATCACAACACATTGAAGATGGAGTGAACGAAAATTCGGCAACTGTAAAGTCTCGAAGACGTCTGCATCTAATGGAAGATCGAAATGATACCCAACGCTTTTTAACAAACTTTTAAGAATTCGATCAATTTTTGTTTTCCAAGCTTCTGTGCAGTTACCAAATAATGTGATTCCATATCTGAGTATGCTATAAGCAAGAGCATGTGCAATTGATTTTCTTACGGCAAATGGCATAAATATCTTAGTGTTATAAAGTAAGCAGCTGACGGATCGAAGCTTTCCAGATACATACGATAAATGCGTTGTCCATGATAAAATCTGAATAAAAAAATATGCCTAAGTACTTTACGGTTTCAACGTATTTTGAGGGGCACACGTACAATCTTGGCAGTTGGATTTGTGCAGAACAATAGATTCGTCCAAATTCACTTGCTTCAACGGATTCCTGAAGCAAACAAGTCTAGTTTTAGATGCGTTAACTAGTGATAAAGTTATCATAGAACCAATCCATTACTCCGCGTGGCGTCATGTTGCAGCGCGCGTACAGCTTGGTGGTAATTGACGTGACTAGAAACAAGTA
Organism: Ixodes ricinus; assembly: GCA_037355805.1. Classification (NCBI taxonomy): domain Eukaryota; kingdom Metazoa; phylum Arthropoda; class Arachnida; order Ixodida; family Ixodidae; genus Ixodes; species Ixodes ricinus. The sequence continues at coordinate 391 of JAZHYW010046062.1, read as the reverse complement.
AGGTATCATCCGCATACTGGTAAATTTTGCAACTAGTAAGCTTGTTTGAGATGTCAATAACAAAAAGATTAAATAACAAAGGTGATAAAATGGATCCCTGTGGCACACCAGCTTTTAACATAACCCGATCAGCACCTAAAGTTTCCCATGGATACAACTTGAGTACGGTCAAAAAAGAAATTTTGAAGTAAAGAAAAAAATTCTCCACGGAAGCCATAGTTGTGCAGTTTAAAAAGAAGTACTTTGTGACTATACCGTGTCAAAGGCCTTTGCAACATCTAAAAAAATAGCAAGTGAATATAAATTTTGTTCAAAAGCCCGATGTAAAAGGTCAGAAAAATTTTCAAGCAGAGGTTGGGTGCCTTTCCCAGTGACAAAGCCATACTGGTTT